>JABAYD010027172.1:3239-20372 GCA_014822095.1 Diplotaxis tenuifolia | reverse complement strand
AATGATCCCCATACTCAATCTTGAGTCTAGGACCGTACCTCGCTTCTCTTGGGTCATCCCTGGTCTTTCCACATTCTCCCATAAGCCAACTCCAGTCAGCATGTAGAGTGAAAAACTTAGTCTTGATCATATCTTCTCTGGATACCCTTGCTTGAATCACGTGTTGTCTTGGTCTAGGATGATGAGGCCAAAGCTGCAAGTCTTTGAGTAGTTCATGCAATTCGGACTTGGTTTCTTTTATCTTGTCTTTGCTGCTGATTTGAGATACACTAAGTCTATTAGAAAATACTTAATACACCCTATCCAAATAAAATATTAACCGCATTGCCATTGTCTTCTGGAAATTTTTTCACACTTGAGAGACTATTATTCTTAACAACATAGTCTTCTTCAATTTTGGACTTAACTAAGTCAAAAGTTTTCTCTCTCTTCTCTCTCTCTTCGCTTCGCTTCTCTGTTCACCGGATCTTCTTTTTTAAAATAATTACTATAAAGCCATAGCTGCTACTGTAATACCTAAAAGTGATAGCGGCGACTTCAAGCTCCACGAACGCAAATTAGGTCAATCTCAAAGTTCTCTTCTTCTCCAAAGTTTCGAAACCAGGGGAAGGAAAGGAGCTAGCAAAGATCTTCTTGAATTGGAACACAAGAATCCGTCTTCTTCCTCCTCTGCTACCGATTCGGCACTTTTGATCTGTAAGACGAAGAAGAAGAGGGAGGAGGCTCCTCCTCCATCGAAGTCAACGATAGTTACAGTTCCTAAAAGTGAGTTTCTTGACAAAGTGAAAGGTTTTCTTGGGGTCATGGCGGAGGCTAACAAGAAACTTGAGCAAGAAGCGGAGGAGGGATGTTTAGGGGATGCATAATTCTGGAAAGATATTTTAGTTTAGACGTTATGCCGCCTCATTACTAACAGTAAATGACATGTAGTTCTCATCTAAATAGCATATTCGGAAAGACTTGGGTTGCTTTAATGAAACTATAATCAATCTCCGTGGTCATCTTCCGCATTTAACTCAAAAAGGAATCACAAGTTTTTGATTTTGTCTACTTCAACCTTTGCCATCTTCTTCACCTTTTCTCACGCGTAAAAAAAAGTTCTAATTGACATTGTTGTGATCTTTTTTTTTCTGGTGAATTCGATTCGAAGAAGCTATATTCAATGGCGTACGTCGACCACGCGTTCTCGATATCGACGAGGACCTAATGACTGGGACTTCGTATATAGAGAATGTAATGAGTTGTATTGATAATGTAATGTACATGGAGTTTATATATACAGAGGACACTAGGGTTTCAATACTAATGACTATACAATCCTTTACATATCTATACTACTTTCCTTAATACACTCCCGCAAGATTGAGGGGCCTTGGACACTCCAATCTTGGAACAAGCCTGTTGGAATTGCGAACGCGAGCTGATCGTGAGTCGAGACGTGAGATACACGCAGAGCACCTGTTTGGACGAGGTTCCGAATGAAATGGTAGTCGAGAGCAATGTGTTTCATGTGAGAATGGAAAACCGGGTTTGCACAGAGGTATGTAGCTCCATATTATCACAGTAGATCACAGGCGGAGCAGTTAATTTGATGCCAAGTTCTTGAAGTAGAGAGCAGAGCCAAGTAAATTCTGATGCCGTGTTGGCTACGGCCCGGTATTCGGCTTCGGTTGATGATCTTGCAACTCCTCTCTGTTTTCTTGATGACCACGAGTGAAAAATGCGTTTGTTGATGTATAGTCATCCTTGTCTCCTGCCCAATCCGCGTCTGAAAAACCATGGAGGGTAAGAGGAGAGTTTCGATGAAGAAAAATACCATGAGTCAAAGTTCCTGCGAGATATCTCAGAACTCTCTTCGTTGCCTGCCAGTGTTCGGTTGTTGGTTGATGCATGTATTGAGATAGTTTACTCACTGCATAGGATATATCTGGCCTCGTGAAAGACAAATATTGGAGGCTTCCTATGATTGACCGGTATTCTTTTGCATCAAGTAGGGGACTTCCGGCATGTACAGTGAGCTTTGGTGCTGTTGGTAGTGGTGTGGAGACCGGTTTAGAATCTTGCATCTTTTTCTAACTAGAAGATCATGAATGTACTTTTGTTGTCGTAGATGTAACCCGATTGCTGTCCTTGTTGCTTCTATCCCAAGAAAATAGTGTAGATCACTTGGATCCTTAATAGAGAAGCGATCCGCAAAAGCTTGAAGAACAGAGTCAATTGTGGCTGAGTGGTTACCTGTAACAATAATGTCGTCAACATAGACTAAGACATACGTGATCGTACCATTGTGTAGCCGTGTGAAGAGTGAAGCATCCGCTTGAGAGTTTTTGAAGCCGGTTGTGAGAAGATGTTGTTTGAGAGATAGGTACCATGCGCGTGGAGCTTGTTTGAGGCCATAGATTGCCTTCCGCAATCTGCAAACATGTGTGGGACGATCTTGATCAATGAACCCTGGTGGCTGGACCATGTATACTTCTTCTTGAAGGTATCCTTGAAGGAAAGCGTTGTTCACATCTAACTGTTTGATTTTCCAGTTCTAGTGAACCGAAAAGGATCAGTCTTATTGTGGTTGTCTTGATGACCGGGCTGAAGGTCTCTGCGTAGTCTATTCCAAATTGTTGAGTATATCCTTTCGCGACGAGACGTCCCTTCTTTCGTTCTTCTTTTCCATTCGCCAAATATTTGGTTGTAAACAACCAGCGACAACAAACGAGATTCTGTCCAGGAGATGCCGGAACTAGATCCCAAATATGGTTTTTGATGTGAGCATCGATTTCAGAGGTCGCCGCTTTCCTCCATTCTTTATCACGTAAAGCTTGTGTGATGGTTGTTGGTTCTGAAGTCAATGCTTTTTCTGAGGTTACTAGGTGAGAAAAGTTTTGATTAGGTTTTGAAATTTGGTTCTTTGATCTGGTTTTCATGGGATGTTGGTTTTGGGGAGGTTGAGAAGTAGTTGTGGTCGGAACAGAAACGGGATGTGGTGGTGGTTGTTCTGTTGGAAGAACGGATGAAGAAGGGTTAGGTGTTTGAGTAGTGGTTGGGCCTGATTCTTGTTGGGTTGCTGTAGGAAATATTTGATTTGTGGGTATTGGGTGGAGGGTAGGAATCTGGGTTTGGGTATTTAGCCCATTATTGTGCTGGGTCTGTGACCCAGAGTGTGGCAAAATTGAAGGAGATGAAGGATTAGAAGAACATACCTGCGACGAACGCAGGAGGCGGAGATGATGATGTTGACGGTGGCGGAGACGGAGTCGTTTGTAGGTGAAGGATCAAGCTTGGGGGGTTCACTGGAGTCGAATAACGCCGAGGCAGAACAGGGATGAGCGACGGAGCTTGAGAGGCCGATGTTTCCGGAGACGTTGGAGTTGGATTTGGAGAGGGTGGTGTTGGTTTTGTTGCAAATGGAAAACGATCTTCCACAAATTGGACATGGCGTGAGACATAGACTCGACCAGAAGAGGGGTGAACACAAAGGTAAGCACTTTGTGATGTGGAGTACCCGATAAACACACATTCCTTCAATCGATCATCAAGTTTGTGATTTGTGTAGGGACGTAGCCATGGAAAGCAGAGACACCCAAACACTTTGAGCTTCCCATAGTTCGGTGAGACTCCAAATAGCTTCTGATATGGCGACTGATGGGATAGGATTGGTGTGGGCATACGGTTGATCAAGTAAACTGCAGTCTGAAACGCATAAGTCCAGTATGATTTGGGAACATATGCTGCTGATAACAGAGTCAAGCCGGTCTTGACAATATGTTTGTGCTTTCTTTCTGATAAGGCGTTGTGTTCCGGTGTATGAGGAGGCGTTGTCAGATGCGAGATACCATGTTGAGACAAGTACGATCGCAAGGCAATATATTCACCTCCGTTGTCAGAGTATAAGGTACCGATCTTGGTGTTGAATCTTTTTCTACCAGCGGTTTAAAGGCTTGAAAGGTTTCTTTGACGTCAGATTTCTTTTTGAGAGGATATAACCATGAGTATCGGGTGTAGTGGTCAACAAACAGGAGGTAGTACTTGTGAGATTCGTTTGAGGTAATTAGAGAGGACCAGAGATCAGAGAAAATATATTGGAGAAGTTTTGTGGAGGTGATTGTGGACTGAGAGAAATAAAGATTATGGTTTTTATTCAATAGGCAATCAGAACAAGAAATAGGTGTTTGAGTAGAGTGCAACACGGGTAAAGAAAATTTAGAAATAGTGGTTTTTAAAACTGATAGATGTGGATGGCCTAGTCTTGTGTGCCATAGATGCAACGGAGCTTTTTATTTTGTAGAGGTTAGCATAGCTGCAACGGAACTCTTAGTGATTGGCCATTCATACAACTCTCATCTAGTTCTGCCTTGTAAAAGTGGAACCCCCGTGCTGAGATCCTTCACCTAAAAGGAAGCCGGGAAAAAATCAAGTGAGACATTGTTGTTATTGCAAAGATGGTAGACAGAGATTAAATTTCTGTGTAGATTCGGTACACAAAGAACTTCATTTAATTTTAAGTTACGAGTAGGAGAGGTAAGAGTTAAGGAACCCGTATGAGTGATCGGGATGGTGGTACCATCTGCAATAGTGACATCGTCACCTCCATGGTACTGCTGATGGAGGGATAGGTTGCTGAGATCAGAGGTCAAATGGTGAGTCGCTCCACTGTCCAAGAGCTAGTTTTCTGGTGTGTCTGGAGCATTGAACGCAAGGTTTGCCTGTGGCTGCCATGGAGTGAAAGGAGAGGTTAACTGTGACTGCTGGGAGTTTGTGAAGGATTGGATCTGAGGGCAGCGTTTAACTCCATGTCCTTGAGTGCCACAAATCTGACATTTTCCAAGGTAAGGTCTCGGACCTTGATTGTTGTGTCTGTTGTTGAATTGTGGAGGTCTCCAGTTGTTAGGGTTTCCACGGTAGTTGTTGTTGTTATTGTTGCGGAACCGGTTGTTGGCATTGTTGTTGTTGGGACGCTGTTGAGCAACATTTGCAGTGACTGGAAAAGAAGAGGCTGGTGCTGGAGAGAGAGACGCAAGTTTGAGCTCATGATTGATCAAGCATTCATGAATCTCAGTGATGGATGGAGGTACATCACGTCCTTCAGTTTGATCCATGACAACTTTGTATTCTTCGGGAAGACCAGCCAGAATCGCATCAATCTGATCCTCATGATCATAAGGTTTACGAAGAAGTGCTAGTTGATCGTACCTTGTGGTCAGACCTTGAATGTAGGTGTCAATCGATTTTTTCTCTTTCTTCCACGCACGTACTTGGTCGCGAAGTTGTTTGATATGTCCTCTGCTTGGTTTGGCGTAGGTATTGGCAAGGGTGGTCCAGATCTGAGCGGCTGATGTAGCCCGAGACACCAGCGGTTGAAGGTTAGTGGTGATAGCACCAATAAGCGCACTGAAGATGAGACGATCTTGACGGTTCCACAAGATGTACTCATCGTTGTCAGAGGTGACTTCATCTTTGGTGACTTATTGCGGTGGGATCACAAGAGATCCGTCTATATGGCCGACAAGGCCATATCCATCAAGTAGAGCACGGGTTTGAATACTCCACATGAGGTAGTTATCAGAGGTGAGTTTTGTTACGTTTGACATGTTGATAGTGAGAAGAGAAGGTGTTTGTGGAATGGTGTTTTCAGTGATATGAAGTAGGGTGGGGTTTTGAGCAGCGGCCATTGTTACCGTGAGGAAGAGGAGAAATTTTTTTTTTGTGTTTTTAGGTTTTCTAGGAATCGGGGGCTGCTGATACCATATAGAGAATGTAATGAGTCGTATTGATAATGTAATGTACATGGAGTTTATATATACAGAGGACACTAGGGTTTCAATACTAATGATTATACAATCCTTTACATATCTAGACTACTTTCCTTAATATCGTACACCGTCAGTAATCGCCCGCCGATGAAAGAGATCTCACTCGCGGTGGCTCTCCTCTTGTTCGGAATCCTGGGAATCGTCTCCGGTTTCTTTATGGCGTACAACCGAGTCGGTGGAGATCGAGGCCACGGTACGATTTCCTTATTCAATTGATACTAATTTTAGCACTTTTTAGCTGGTGTAAAGACGTTTTTGTTGAGATACTGTGAGTAATCTCGGAGTCTCCATGCTTCTTGCTTGTGTGTATAGGCTTGCTCATTAAACCTGATTTGAGGAATACCTTGAGGAAACTGAATCGCTGTTTCATTGATCAAATGATTAAGCTAGTGCATAATGTTGGACTTGTTTTTGATCTTTGTTTATTAGAGAAAGATGTAGGACTCTCTCTCAGATGGCTGCTCTTTCTGATGATGAGTGTCCACTGCCTTGTAGGCTGCAGAAAGAGCTTTTATATGGTGATCCTAAGTTTTTCTTCTCGTCAAAATTTTGTCGAAATTCGATCTCTACTCCTTTAGTGCCATCTTTGTTTGTTTCCAGTTACAAAATGTGTTTATATATATGAATAATTTTTTTAAAACCTGTGTGTTTTGCGGTATCTGTGTTGCTTGAGACATCTTATTGATGCCTTTTACACATCTCGTTACTTCTATGTTAAACAAAGCATCCGCATCAAATTCTTGGTATAGTAAAATAGATTGTTGCCCACTGCTAGAAACAATAACTTATGTTTATCATTTACCCATCAATAAGATGTAACGTGTTCTTGACTTCTTTATTACTTCACTCACATTTAAAACACTGGAGATGTTTACACTATGTGGGGGTTGTAGAATACTAGAAGGTAAAACATACTGCCTTTTGTGAAAATCAGTAAAGTGTATTCCTTTGTCGTCTTGATTGTTTCTAGTTAAGAAGTGTGTTTATATCTAAGTAATTTTTAAAAACCTGTGTGTTTGCAATACATACTGATATTCTCTGCGTTGCCTGAAGTATCTTCTTCATGCATTTTGTTTTGCCCATCTGTCCCATATATACAGATGATGTATTTTTCGAAAATCGATAAATTGTATTCATTTGGTATCATCTTGTTTGTCTCCAGTTAAGAAATTTGTCTATATATAAGTTATTTTTCCAAAAACCTGTGTGTTTTCAATATATACTGATCTTCTTCGTTGCCTGAAGGATCTTCTTTATAGATTTTTATACATATATTTACTGCTATGTTAAAGAAAGCATGAACATCAGATTCTTAGTATTTAGATTATATCCCTTACCACTGCAAGAAGCAATCACTTGTTTCTTAGTGTTATACCAATAAATATAACGTGTTCTTGGCTTCTTTCTGAGTCATTAAGCGAAAAAACACTGGAGATGTAGTTACACACCAAGTAGATTGTAGAATGTAAAACAAATACTGCCTTTTTCGATTTCAAGTACTATTTGGACTCATGATTACCGAAGACCCATTCTTACTCTTTTTCTTTCTTTGTTGTTGTATGATTGATGGTGGTGAAGCAGGGATTTTCTTCATTGTCCTCGGGTGTCTTCTGTTTAGACCGGGTTTGTACTACACAAGGATTGAATATTACGCATACAAAGGATACAAAGGTTTCTCCTTCTCAAACATACCCTCCGTTTAACACCTCATGCATCTCGGTGTCTTCTCCCTCGGTCAATGTACTGGTTGTTGTTTCTGTGGTCAGGTTTTTAATGACTTCGTCTCTTTAGTGGTGTTTAAATGACTTGAATGATCCGTGTTTGATATGTAATCTCTTTTGTTTTCTCATTCTCTATGTTAGTTCATTTGTTGTGGATCTATTTTAGGTTCAAAAATAAGTAAATAGAATTTAGGGTGTACATTAAGTTTACACTCATGTGTACACTAGGTGTACGTTCATGTATACATTATGATACAAGGTGTACATTCCGGTGTACACAAGGTATACACTCCGTTATACACTAAGGATACACTCCAATGTACATTGAGGTTTAGGAAGTAAATTTTAAGCGTTGAACACTAAACCTGGTGCGTATAAAATTCACATTACCACTAGTTCATTGTATTGTATTGGTAACTAGTTTCGTGATAAACTAAATATATACAAATATATTTGAAAATATATAAAAAAATTAAATAAAAAGAATGGTGTTACGATAAATCATTCTTTTATGTAAATTTTTAAATTTAAATAAAAATAACGGTTTTACGATTTTTTATTTCTTTTAACAATAACAATAAATCATTCCGGTGTATATTCCGAAACAAATTATAACAAAACCTAGGAACTATATTGATTTCACAAAACAAAACTCGGTGCACACTACGGTGTACACTTCCTGGTGAACACTTCTTGGTGTAAACTTGTCGGTGTACATAAATAGATTGCTTAAGTTTTAAAATTTTAACTGATATAAATCAAACAAAATTAAAGTTATAGTGTACACTAGAATATACGCTACGTTTTACATGCCCCAATGTACACACTCAAATGTACACCTCTGGTGTACACTTCCTGGTGTACATTACTTGGTGTACACTTATCGGTGTACAATCTCTAGTTTATTAGTTGGTGAATACTGTTACTTTGTTTTGTCTAATTTGAAACAAATGATTGTATTACAATGTGTATATTGATCATAAACATAATATATTAACGCCAGCCTATAAATTGATAAGAGTTCTTGCATTATGTAAATGGTCGTAACTATTATAGTTTTGTTTTGTTCTCATTGTTTTTATCATTCTTTTGATTTATGGTATATGGTTTTGAGTTTAGGGTTTACAGTCTTAAGGTTAGGGTTTAAGGCTTACTTTGAATTACTTTAGGTTTTGAATTATAGTATTTTCACGAAACAAAATCCACTGCACACTATAGTGAACATGATTTGTGATTTAGGGCTTGGGATTTATCCAAGGGTTTAGGGTTCACCAAAGGTTTGGGGTTTAGTTTTAGGATTTAGGGTTTAGTTTTTTAGGATTTGGAGTTTTGTGTTTTACTAACATTGTTAAATATAGTTTTAATTTTTAAAATGTACGAGCTTTTAGGGTTTGATTTTAGAGTTTGAGTGTTTCAGTTCACCAAAGGTATAAAATGACAATAAAACGAAAGCATAGCTTTTATTTTCTTAATGTTAAAAATGTACGAACTTTCGAAGAGAAATATCAATTAAAATGACTTAATAACAATAATAGTATGGTTTTGCTTTCCAACGTGTAACATGAATAACAATAAGAGTGACGGCACAATAAATTAATACTAACCCTAAAAATGATTGTATCACAATATGTATATTGATCATAAACATAATATATTAACGTCAGCCAATAAATTGATAAGAGTTCTCTGCATTATGTAAATAGTAGTAGCTATTATGGTTTTGTTTTTTCTCATTGTTTTTATCATTGTTTTGATTTAGGGTATATGGTTTTGAGTTTAGGGTTTACAGTCTTAAGGTTAGGATTTACGGCTTTCTTTGAATTACTTTAGGTTTTGAATTATAGTGTTTACGGTCTTAACTTTAGGGTTTAGAGTTTACTTTGAATTACTCTAGGTTTTAAATTTTGGGAGATTAAATACAAAATTTACAAACAAATAGGTTGTCTAAGCTTTAGAATTTTAACTGATATAAATCAAACAAAAATTAAAATTACAGTGTACACTGGTGTATGCGCTACCGTGCACATTCCCCCAATGTACAAACTCGTATGTACACCTCCGATGTACACTTCTTGGTGTACATTTCTTGGTGTACACTTATCTGTGTACACTCTCTAGTTTATTAGTTGGATAGTACTGTTACTTTGTTTTGCCTAGTTTGAAATAAATTATAACAAAACATAGTCATTATATTGTTTTCAGGAAACAAAACTCGCTGCACACTATAGTGTACATGATTTGTGGTTTAGGGCTTGAGATTTATCCAAATGTTTAGGGTTCACCAAAGGTTTGGGTTTTAGTTTTAGGATTTAGGGTTTAGTTTTTTAGGATTTTGAGTTTTTTGTTTTATTAACGATGTTAAATATAGTTTTAAATTTTAAAATGTACGAGCTTTTAGGGTTTGATTTTAGAGTTTGAGGGTTTCAGTTCACCAAAGGTATAAATCAACAATAAAACGAAAGCATAGCTTTTATTTTCTTAATGTTGAAAATGTACGAACTTTCAATGAGAAAGATCAATTAGAGTGACTTAATAACAATAATAGTGTGGTTATGCTTTCCAACGTGTATACTGAATAACAATAAGAGTGTAGCAGTACAATAAATTAATAATAACCCTCAAAATTATTGTATCACAATGTGTATATTGATCATAAACATATTATATTAACGCCAGCCTATAAATTGATAAGAGTTCTATGCATTATGTAAATGGTCATAGCTATTATGGTTTTGTTTTTTCTCATTGTTTTTATCATTCTTTTGATTTAGGGTATATGATTTTGAGTTTAAGGTTTACAGTCTTAAGGTTAGGGTTTAGGGATTACTTTGAATTACTTTAGGTTTCGAATTATAGTGTTCAGGGTTTACGATCTTAACTTTAGGGTTTAAGGCTTACTTTGAATTACTCTATATTTTAAATTATGGAAATTAGATACAAAATTTACAAACAAATAAATTGTTTAAGCTTTAGAATTTTAGCTAATATAAATCAAACAAAAATTAAAATTACAATGTACACTGGTGTATGCGCTACCGTGCACATTCCCCCAATGTACACACTCGTATGTACACCTCCGGTGTACACTTCTTGGTGTACATTAATCGGTGTACATTTATCGGTGTACACTCTCTAGTTTATTAGTTGGATAGTATTGTTACTTTGTTTTGCCTAATTTGAAATAAATTATAACAAAACATAGTCACTATATTGTTTTAAGGAAACAAAACCTGCTGCACACTATAGTGTACATGATTTGTGATTTAGGGCTTGGGGTTTATGCAAAGGTTTAGAGTTCACCAAAGGTTTGGTGTTTAGTTTTAGGATTTATGGCTTAGTTTTTTATGATTCGGAGTTTTGTTTTTACTGACAATGTTAAATATGGTTTTAATTTTGAAAATGTACAAGCTTTTAGGGTTTGAGGGTTTCAGTTCACCAAAGGTATAAAATGTTTGATTAGTGTTTTGGTGAGTAAAAATAAAATAACACGAAAGCATAGGTTTTCTATTTTAAATGTTGAAAATGTATGAGCTTTCAAAGAGAAAGAGCAATGAAGGCGACTTAATAACAATAATAATGTGGTTTTGTTTTCCAACGTGAAACATGAATAACAATAATAGTGTGGCAGTACAATAAATTAATACTAATCCTAAAAATTATTGTATCACAATGTGTATATTGATCATAAACATAATATATTAACGCTAACCTATAAATGGATAAGAGTTCTATGCATTATGTAAATGGTCGTAGCTATTATGGTTTTTTTTTCTCATTGTTTTTATCATTTTTTTGATATAGGGTATATGGTTTTGAGTTTAGGGTTTACAGTGTTAAGGTTAGGGTTTAGGGCTTACTTTGAATTACTTTAGATTTTAAATTATAGTGTTTTCACGAAACAAAACCCGTTGCACACTATAGTGTACTTGATATGTGATTTAGGGCTAGGGATTTATCCAAGGGTTTAGGGTTCACCAAAGGTTTGGGGTTGTGTACACTAGTGTATATGCTACCGTGCACATTCCCCCAATGTACACACTCGTATGTACACCTCCGGTGTGCACTTCTTGGTGTACAGTTCTTGGTGTACACTTATCTATGTACACTCTCTTGTTTATTAGTTGGATAATATCGTTACTTTTTTTGACTCATTTGAAATAAATTATAACAAAACATAGTCACTATATTGTTTTCACGAAACAAAACCCGCTGCACACTATAGTGTACATGATTTGTGATTTAGGGGTTGGGATTTATCCAAGGGTTTAAGGTTCACGAAAGGTTTGTGGTTTAGTTTTTAGGATTTAGGGTTTAGTTTTTAGGATTTGAAGTTTTGTGTTTTACTGACAGTGTTAAATATAGTTTTAATTTTGAAAATGTACGAGCTTCTAGGGTTTGATTTTAGGGTTTGAGAGTTTCAGTTCACCAATGGTATAAAATGTTTGATTTTAGGGTTTTGGTGAGTAAAAAGACAATAAAACGAAAGCATAGCTTTTCTTTTCTTAATGTTGAAAATGTACGAGCTTTCAAAGAGAAAGAGCAATGAAGCTGACTTAATAACAATAATAGTGTGATTTTGTTTTCCAAGGTGTATACTGAATAACAATAAGAGTGTGGCAGTACAATAAATTAATACTAACCCTCAAAATTATTGTATCACAATATGTATATTGATCATAAACATAATATATTAACATCAGCCTCTAAATTGATAATAGTTCTATGCATTATGTAAATGGTCGTAGCTATTATGGTTTTTCTCATTATTTTTATCATTCTTTTGATTTAGAGTATATGGTTTTGAGTTTAAGGTTTACAGTCTTAAGGTTAGGGTTTAGGGCTTAATTTGAATTACTTTAGGTTTTGGATTAGGGTTTATGGTCTTAACTTTAGGGTTTAGAGCTTACTTTGAATTATTCTAGGTTTTAAATTTTGGGACATTAGATACAAAATTTACAAACAAAAGGATTATTTAAGCTTTAGAATTTTAACTGATATAAATCAAACAAAAATTAAAGTTACAGTGTACACTCGTGTGTGCGCTACCATGCACATTCCCCAAATGTACACACTCGTATGTACACAAAAATTAAAGTTACAGTGCACACTCGTGTGTGCGCTACCGTGCACATTCCCCAAATGTACACACTTGTATGTACACCTCCGGTGTACACTTCTTGGCGTACACTTACCGGTACACTCTCTAGTTTATTAGTTGGATAGTATTGTTACTTTTTTTTGCCTAATTTGAAATAAATTATAACAAAACATAGTCATTATATTGTTTTCACGACACAAAACGCGCTGCACTCTATAGTGTATATGATTTGTGATTTAGGGCTTGGGATTTATCCAATGGTTTATGGTTCACCAAAGGTTTGGTGTTTTGTTTTTACGATTTAGGGTTTAGTTTTTCAAGATTTGGAGTTTTGTGTTTTACTGACAGTGTTAAATATAGTTTTAATTAATTTTGAAAATGAACGAGCTTTTAGGGTTTGATTTTAAGGTTTAAGGGTTTCAATTCACCAAAAGTATAAAATATTTGATTTTAGGGTTTTGGTGAGTAAAAAGATAATAAACAAAAGCATAGCTTTTCTTTTCTTAATGTTGAAAATGTACGAGCTTTCAAAGAGAAAGAGCAATGAAGCTGACTTAATAACAATGATAGTATGGTTTTGCTTTCCAAGGTGTATACTGAATAAGGTGTATACTGAATAACAATAAGAGTGTGGCAGTACAATAAATTAATTCTAACCCTCAAAATTATTGTATCACAATGTGTATATTGATCATAAACATAATATATTAACATCAGCCTATAAGTTGATAAGAGTTCTATGCATTATTTAAATGGTCGTAACTATTATGGTTTTGTTTTTTCTCATTGTTTTTATCATTCTTTTGTTATAGGGTATATGGTTTTGAGTTTAGGGTTTACAGTCTTAAGGTTAGGGTTTAGGGTTTAATTTGAATTACTTTAGGTTTTGGATTAGGGTTTATGATCTTAACTTTAGGGTTTAGGGCATACTTTGAATTACTCTAGGTTTTAAATTTTGGGACATTAGATACAAAATTTTCAAACAAATAGATTGTTTAAACTTTAGAATTTTAACTGATATAAATCAGTTAAAATTCTTTAGTTTAAAGTTAAAGTTAAAGTTGCAGTGTACACTGGTGTATTCGCTACCGTGCACATGTCCCCAATGTACACACTCGTATGTACACCTCCGGTGCATACTTCTTGATGTACATTTCTTGGTGTACACTTATCGGTGTACACTCTCTAGTTTATTAGTTGGTGAGTATTGTTACTTTGTTTTGCTTAATTTGAAATAAATTATAACAAAACATATTCACTATATTGTTTTCACGAATTAAAACCAGCTACACACTATGCTGTATATGATTTATGATTTTGGGCTTAGGATTTATCCAAGGGTTTAGGGTTTACCAAAAGTATGGGGTTTAGTTTATAGGATGTAGGCTTTAGGATTTAGTGTTTTACTGACGGTATTAAAATTATTTTAAAAAAATATTGCGGCAACCTCTACTATTTTTTATTTATTTTTACCTTTTTATTTAAAAACATAGTATAATTTGGAAATTCTTATTATTTTGCTTTTTTGAAAGATACTAAATATGAAGTAATCGGATGATTGATGTGGAAGCGGTAGCTATGGGGAAAAAAGTTTTTTCTTACTTTTGTATACGGTGAACCGGTCCAAAAATTAAGAGAGCAAGTTTGGGAAAGATTAACTCGCTATGCGTTAGCACGATCCGAGGCTTGGTTTATTATTGGGGATTTAAATGAGATCACGGGGATCCATGAGAAGGAAGGGGGGGGGGCGATTAGAACCCCAGATTCTTTTGTTCCTTTTAATAATATGATCAGAAATAGTGGTCTAATTGAATTCCCGGCTAAGGGAAATAAGATGTCCTGGCAAGGTCGCAGAGGTAAAGGAAAGGGGGCAGTGACAGTGCGGTGCCGTCTAGATCGGGCACTCGCTAATGAAGAATGACATACAACCTTTCCGTGCTCATACACAGAATACTTGGGGATGGTAGGGTCGGACCATCGTCTAGTTGTGGCATATTTGGAGGATAGAGTTTGTAAAAGGCGCGGACAATTCAGGTTTGATAAGAGATGGATTGGACATGAGGGTTTTATGGAGTCTCTGGTGGCGGGATGGACGGAGGATAATGCTGGGCAAAGAGATTTGGTTTCTAAAATTAGCAATTGCAGAAATGAAATCGCACGATGGAGAAAAGATAATCCTCCATATGGTAAGGAAAAGATACAAGACCTTCAACGGGCACTTGAAGTTGTTCAAATGGATGATAATAGGACACAAGAAGACATCCTAGAAATTTCTAGGAAGTTACAGGAGGCATACAAGGATGAGGAGGATTATTGGTATCAAAAGAGCCGCAATATGTGGTACTCTTAAGGAGATCTTAATACAAAATTCTATCATGCGCTCACAAAGCAGCGTCGAGTGAGAAATAAAATCGCGGGACTTCATGATAAGGATGGAAATTGGATTCAACTTGTCCAACGGAGTTTGATGATTTTTTGGAGAAGGTGCCTGTAAACATTACGGCCCAAATGAATCAACGCTTACTGAGGACGGCCACAGAGGAAGAAATCTGTCAAGCCTTATTTATGATGCACCCTGAAAAGGCGCCAGGGCCAGATGGGATGACCGCTTTGTTCTTCCAGCATGCCTGGCATGTTATTAAGAAATATGTGGTTGAGATGGTGAATGATTTTTTGGTTTCAGGAGAGTTGGACCCAGGATTGAACAATACCCATATCTGCATGATCTCGAAGACTGAGAGACCCACAAAACTGACGGAGCTCAGACAAATAAGTCTCTTTAACGTGGGATACAAGATTATTTCTAAAGTGTTATGTCAAAGATTAAAGGTGTGTTTGCCCAGGCTTATTTCGGAAACACAATCGGCGTTTGTACCAGGGAGGTTAATCTCAGATAATATCCTCATTGCTCAAGAGATGTTCCATGGGTTGAGAGCCAATAAAGCTTGTCAAGGGAAATACATGGCAATTAAAACTGATATGAGTAAGGCATATGATAGGGTGGAGTGGGATTTTATTCGAGCCCTGCTTACAAAGATGGGGTTTGATCCTCACTGGACAAAACTCATGATGGCATGTATATCGTCTGTCCAATATCAAGTTCTGATAAATGGTCAACCAAAAGGCTCGATTCTTCCACAACGAGGATTAAGACAGGTGGATCCGCTATCTCCCTACCTTTTCATTTTGTGCACAGAGGCACTGATTACAAATATTAAAAAGGCAGAGAGGTTGAAAAGGATAACAGGAATGAAAGTAGCTAGAGCGTGTCCATCGATCTCGCATTTGCTTTTTGCAGATGATAGTCTCTTCTTTTGTAAAGCACAATCAGAAGAGTGTCACATGATATATACTTACTATTCTAAAGGATTATGAGGCGGTGTCTGGGCAGTTAATAAATTTCCAGAAATCTTCAATTCAGTTTGGGCACAAGATTGGAGAAGATAAAAAAAACAAGAATTGAGAGATATCCTTGGAATTCAGAATGCAGGTGGAATGGGATCTTATCTAGGCCTCCCTGAGTGCCTAAATGGATCGAAAATACAGGTTTTTGGTTTTGTCCAGGAAAGATTGAATAAGAGGGTGAACGGGTGGACTTTCAGGTATTTCACGAAGGGAGGGAAGGAGGTGATTATTAAATCAGTGGTTACGACATTACCTAATCATGTGATGTTTGTATATCGTTTACCTAAGGCGACCACAAAAAAAAGCTAACAAGCGCGGTAGCACGATTTTGGTGGAGTCCTGGGGGGCAGTGCACGTGGGATGCATTGGAAGTCATGGAACAAATTATGCCTCGAAAAGGAAGAGGGAGGGTTGGGTTTCAAGGACCTCGAGAATTTTAATACGGCTATGCTAGGTAAACAATTATGGCGTCTTATTGAGAAACCAAATTGTCTATTTTCTCGAGTCTTCAAAGGTCGGTACTTTAGGAATGCGTCACCCCTGGAGCCGATCAGATCATACTCTCCGTCGTATGGCTGGAGAAGTATGGTTTCTGCTAGATCTCTGGTTAGCAAATGATTTATCAAACGGGTGGGATCGGGATCATCCATTTCAGTATGGAAGGATCCCTGGCTCCCAACCACTCGCCCGAGACCAGCAACATCAAATCAAC
Source organism: Diplotaxis tenuifolia (assembly GCA_014822095.1). Lineage (NCBI taxonomy): Eukaryota > Viridiplantae > Streptophyta > Magnoliopsida > Brassicales > Brassicaceae > Diplotaxis > Diplotaxis tenuifolia. The sequence continues at coordinate 3,629 of JABAYD010027172.1, read as the reverse complement.
AAAATCTTTATCCGGAACTTATGGTAGATTCTCTCATCAATCCTGATGGACGATCTTGGAATATGCAGATTATTCGAGCTCTGGTAGATCTTGAAGATGCAAAAATTATTTAACGTATTCCATTTAGTAGGACTCCTATGGCAGATCGGGTAGGATGGCACTTTACCAAGAACGGTAGATATACTGTTCGCTCCGGCTATCAATTGGAAAGGGTGTATCCGGACAGAGGGCCAAGAGTTGTGGTATATGGACCAACGGTAGATGATCTAAAGGCTTTTTGCTGGAAGGTAAGATGCCCCCCGAAAATAAGACATTTTTTGTGGCAGTTGATATCGTGTTGTATTGCGGTAAAGAAAAATTTGCAGGCGCGAGGGATACATGGAGAAGTTG
>JABAYD010027168.1:0-13638 GCA_014822095.1 Diplotaxis tenuifolia | reverse complement strand
CCTCATTTCATGTAGACTACATATTTCTATTGATTTGTTTCAACTTTGTTGATCAGAGGGACAATGCACAAATTATTACATGGTTTTGTAACTCCTGCTTGATTTTGTGTCAGCTAATTAGAGATGGATGTGAATGATTTCTTTGATGCTGTACAAATTTGACTTAGCTAATTTTTCTTTTCTTTGATTCTCAATTACACCAATAGCAAAAGAATCATATAAAAAACTGGTATGAATCAAAGATAATCATAATTCTATAAATTTAGAAATAAACTTTAAAAATACAATTGACATCGCTTCCCGCCCATAGGCTTCCCCTAGTAACAGATAAAACATATAAATGATGAACAAAAAAACGAATAAATATTGTAAAGAAAAGAAGATTATGTGGATAAATATAAAAGGTAAAATTAAGATAGAATTGTAAGAAACTAATTATCATATGTTAAAATCATAGAAAACAAGTGACCAAAATATTTTTACAAGTGATATACTGATCTATGTAACCAAGCTAAGAAGCAATGAAATAAGTCTTTTGATGATAAACTATATGATATAATATATATATATATATATATGCTCTATAAATTTTATAAAAATCATTTGACATAACTGAATGTTTCTAATTTTATTCGCTACACACAGCTCTATCTTCCATATGCTTACAAGTTACATTGTTCTCTTTCAAGGTCTGTGAGTCCACTTGTTTGAAAGACGTGATCATTATTTTAGAAAATTTCAAAGATTGATTTGCTAACTCTATAATAAAGATATGATAGTTACTGTGTTTTGATCTTATTCACACTCTGAAATTCTTTCTAGAAAGGTGACTGAAAGTAGTATAATATAATGAAAAAGATAACATAATTATTTTTATAGGTTTTTCTACACACACAACCATATATCAAGAACCATAATGTTACATGTTTATTTTTTTTCGTTAAATATTTAACAAAAAATGGTTAAATATATAAAATAATTTTAGGCTGTTTAACCAATAAATTAATGGACAAATAAATAATTTTATATTTTTATAGTGTACTAGGATAAACCCGCCCTACGGGCGGGAAATAAACTAATTATATAAATGTATTTAAAAATTTTAATTTAATTTTAACAAAAAATATCATTAAGATTCATAATTGCTTTACAACTATTGATTTATTTATTTTGAAATTTAATTTAGAATTTTTTAACTTTTTTTGACATCTAGAATTTTTTAACTTGTCTAGTTATAATAAAGTTTTAAAAATATAAATTATTTAATTTCTCTTAACGTTTATTTTAATTTAACTATGTCAATAAGACACTACAAATTTTATTCATTTAAGAAACACTATGGAACATCAGATACTTTTTTAAAGTATGTTCATTATTAAAAAATTACTATATATTATTTTTAAAATGTTATTTCTTCGACTTCTTTATTATATTTATCAAATTTACGGTTAAAATTGTTTGATGTTATGATATTCAACATTAATTTTGTTGCGGTTAGCTAAATCTCACAATGTAATGTTAAAATTTAATGACTATTTTTATTTTGGGAATGTGCACATTTTTGATATGTTTATTTTATTTTTATTTTACTATTATTGTCATTCTTAGATTATTTTGCGTTACGTTACTCGCTTAGATTATATTATGCCAATAATTTTTTTCACATTATCATTCGGTGTGTTTAATGTTTTTTTTTAAAAATTCGTGAAATAATATTTTTAAGTCTTTACACATTTATTTAGATATAATTAGCTTAGCTTCGCAAATTCAATTTTAGGGTATAAATATGGCTATAGATCGGTTTATACGGTTAAATTGGTATCTAACTGAAAATATTATTTCCATGATCCAGAATCCGAAGGAGTGGCCAAGTTTCTCTACAGAGCTAGGAGAATTCACAGAGCTGAAGGCCAAACTCCCTGACTTCAAGATTGCTTATGTTCCTCGAACGATGAATCAAGCTGCAGACGGACTAGCTAGGACTGCTCGTTCCTTTTATCGCCAATTGGCTTTTGTAGGTTATTCTATTCCGGTCCGGATTCTCAGACCACCTCATGTTTTTTAAGTAATAGAATCGCCTTTTGATGACCAAAAAAAACTGAAAATATTATATTTTTTGGATAAGCGCCTCCCTCTTTCTTTTCTTTTGTGTTGGTAAACAACCTCTTTCTTTTTTTTTTCTGATGTCTTATCATGACATTCAGAAACTTCATAAAAAGAGTTTTCTAACGCACTCAAATTGCGCACTTATGCTTTGTTGATTCAGCATGCTGATTTAGATAACAGGTTTTGTTCCTCTTTATCTTCTTTTTCATTTTCCATTATAATCTATGGCTTTATGTTTTCAGTTTTGTAGTTAAACCATTTCAGGTACACTGGTGTTGGTGAGGCAGAGGAAGATCAATTGTTCTACTAATCTAAATCTGAGAGAAAATAAAAAAAAAAACCCATTCATGTATGGTTAAATGGAGGACCTTGGCTGCTTTGCTTTATATGGGCGTCCTTATGAAAATGGTAAATATATATTTTCATTTTGAACTCATATTCAGTGATTTTTTTACTATGAGAAATTACGTCCGCTTGCTTGCACTGTTGGGGCCTATGGTAGAAGTATTTTTTCCTTGGAATAGGCTACATGTTCATGAGTTTGGACCAATGTAACAATGAGTTGAATTCATGTTCATAATGCTCAATTACATATTTTTCATCTTTTCTTTTCAAATATTTTTCATCTACAAGTTAAGAAGCATTACTTCTTTTTAGGTGTCAAATATAATTTATAATCAACATGTTGGGACTGGCTTTTGCCACATTAGAAATCCAATTCTGATACACCGAGTGACACATGATTGGTTAAATACATTTTAATGTGAAACATAAAGCGGCAAAAAAGTGAAAACTAAATGACAATACATGTTTCGAAGATGTAACTTTAAAGGTTGCAGTTTGTACTTCTTGCCTCAGGACAGTCTGAGAAGTCAATTTTGATCCACATGTTATATCATCTTCAGCACTTAAGGTTGGTTTCTTATGCTGTAAAACAGTAGCATGGGCACTCGTTTAACATGCACATGCAATCTTTCACGCCAAGAAATTTCCTTGTTGTTTTCTTGGCTTTTGATCCCTGAAGAAATACATAATAAAGTTGAGGATCAATGATAATAGTATTGAATAAATCCTAAAATAAGTTAGGATACTACCGAAACATGTATAGTTACTGAGGCGAGCCAATACTACCATTGATAACGCTAGTATGTCAATTCTAAATTAGAAAATAAGATTTAATACGAAATGCACAAAAGCAAACATTTGAATGATAAGAAGAATACAGAGGGGTTTGGAAGTTTACCACAAGTAATAAGAGGCTGTCAAGAATAACCAATTTGGCCCCCATAAATATTTAGCAAGTGCTTTTGCTAACATTTTCTGAAAATATTCAAATAATATGTATGGATGTTTTTTGTTAGGAAGATAGTAACAAACAAAATACTAATTTAATACAATAACCATGGATAGTTTTCTTCATACGGGACACATTGTAGACAAATATGATGTATGCTTTTAAATTTGCTTCCACAATTCGTATGGACATCAGTTGATGCCATTAAAGCATCCTTAATTGTGCAACCGTGACAACTTAGAGAGTTATTTATCAAAATATGTAACACCATAAGTTAAATTTTTCATCTTAAATGCAAAAAGAACTACCAACCTTTATTTCAAGCGCGGGATTGCAGTCCTTGGTTAAAAGTTCTTCAATGATTTTTTCAACATTTGTCAACAAAAACCCTATTCAAAGCCAAAGAAAATAGAACTCGCTACTAAACAAATTAATCGGAAGTTTAATACAATGGATTCATTGAATCAAAGTGAAACTTACTTCCATCAGATACTTTTTGCCTAAATTTCCTGTGGTCATTGTAGAGAGACTCAAGGTAACGATAGACATCAGAAAAGCCTTATGATGAACCGGCGAGGATACCCTGAAGTAGACGGAGTGGTGTGGTCGCTTCCTGAAGGTGACTCTTTGCAATTATTTGAGAAAACCAACAAATCTCAATCCAAGTTCCACTCTTTGTCATCGACTTCAGCATCTCAATCGATACAAAAATCTGAATAGGAAAGTTTGATAATGAGGATTTAACAGGCCGGAAAAAAATAAAAAAATATGACAGAACAACCAACGGTTTCAAAAATTTTCATTCAAAAAGATGTGAAACAAAATTCTGAATAGGAATGATTGATAGTGAGGATTTATTACTCTGAAAATTTTGAAAATTTATGAACGCAGGCTTTAAAACATAACAATCTGTGAATCTAGTAGGAGCATATACATTCCCATGAGTTCGCCGCCGCATCCCACGTTTCTTGCTTCCCAGTACCGGAGCAACCGGCACTTGAACAGTGGAGAGCAGCGTCTGATCTTCAAATCAGAGAAAAAATTGATATATAGGTGATTTCTAAGAATACAAGTGTACTGTATTGTTTTGACGGACTAAGACGATGGTTTCAGAGTAAGAATGCTAACCTTTTTATACTCGGAGTTAGACCATCTTACAGAACAGAAGCTCGTATTGAAGGCTAAATCGTGGTTGATGGAATTAGAAAGGGTTTAACGCGATGAATCTGTAACTGAGAACGTTTCAAATTGTTAAAAAAAAAGATGAAACAACGCGATTGAAACCCTATGAAGAGATTTTTCAAGTCAACTTGAGCTCTTAAATGGCGGAGAAAAAAAAAGGAATGGGCCCTAAAATCCGATGTGGGAGACATACACAAAAAAATGGATGCTGCCTATCAGGCTGGGTCTCTTGACCAATTGAGAAGGTCAAAAGTGTAAAACAAAGCCCACATGCAATAGATACTTGGGTAAATAAAAAAGTGTATATAAAGAATATGACAGGTGTCAGTTTGCTGGGTACACCATTTTATGACACCATTTTATGACATCACATACTCATGTGTTTTGATGAGAAGAGAATCGCTCTTTTCTTTATAGTATAAGATATGTAAGATTATCTCCTAAGTTTCATACGGTGGGTACGGGAGGAGATATGGGCCATATGAATTTCTCTCGTTTTTACGTATTTAGAATAATCATTAAAAGGCTAGAAATGACAAATTTTTTTGGGAAAATGTCAGAGATCCACTGGAACTAACCTGATATACAGAAAGTGAGCGTCAAGTTTGGTTCCAAGCTAATGAATAAAGTGTAACTTCTTCTCCTGGAGATTTACATGTGGAGGACCAGGCCATAAGTCTGGGAAACATATGTATGGTGGATGGATATTGGACCGAAACAAAGCAGTTTAGCGGATGTGGATGGGCATGAATGGATAGCTCGGGAGGAAGCCAGCTGATAGGAATGAGGAACCTTATCCGTGTAGAGTCTGCCCTGCATTCAGAACTGGAAGCACTGCGGTGGGCAATGGAGAACATGCTTCAACATTCGCCATGTTAGAGCTTTGGGACGGACTGCAAGGAGTTGATTGCGATGCTCAGAAATTCTCAAGATTGACCAAGCTTCTCAACGGGTTAGAAAAACTCAAGACCCTACAGATCTGCTTCCCAAACTTCAAGATCTTCTATGTCTCCAGGAAGCAGAATAGAGTTTCTGTTTCGTTACCTAAAACTGCTCGATCTTTCCATCGAGATCTTGTGTTTGTTGGTTGTTCTATTCCGGTCTGGATTCTCAGACCACATCAAGCTTGAGTAATAGATAAACCTTTTAATGTAAAAAAAAAAGAATAATATCACTATATTATGCCATTTTTACCTATGTTAAACTCTTAGTAAAAAAAAACAATCTTTTAATTTTATTTTCAAAATTTTATTTTTCTTTACATAACATATTTTGAGTTTTGAAAACTAATATATATATTTTTATGAAAATAAATATGTAAGTTCTAATATATATATATATATATATATATATATATATATTTATATTAACTTCTGTGGCTTTCTAATATACTATAATAGCAAAAATTTAACAAAACAACGATAGTTTGGGAAGTGTGTCAATTTAGCACATAAATAGATTTTTCACTCTATCTAAATGTGTAACCGTTTGAATTGCAAACACAATAACCAGATACTATTCTATTTATAATAGTTATATAGTATAGAGTTGGTAAAACATACTAATAGAGAAAATGTAAATATATTTGTATTATTTATTGGTAAAGTGTAATGTCATTTATGGAATGTTTAATATTAAAGAGTAAATTTATTCGTAAGATAGATGTTTAACAAAGAACAATCTGTTTGATATAATACAAATAATAAAAAAGTTTAATATTCTATTAGTTGTGGCTACATTAGGGCTGGACTTATTATTCAAGATCCGGATACGATCTAAGATCCGCTTTCGTATCGCTCCAAAAATAGGATATTCGGATATCTCCGAATCCGGATAGTAAAATCTCAGATCCGTACAACCCGGATCCAATTTTAGGTCGGATATATGGATCATATTTTTAAAAATATTAAATTTATTTTTTATCATTAATTATATTTTATATGTTAATGTTTATAAATAAAACAAGTTTATAATATTCTATTTTAATATTAATAATATTATATGTCATATATATTTCATAAATTTTGCATAAATACTCAATTTATGTATTATTTTTAGAGTTTTTTTATTTTTTAATATTTTTTTATATAATTTTTACGGATCCGAATCCGGATATCCGCGAATATCAAAATATTTGGACTGATATCCGAAGTCCGGATATCCGGAAGATACGAATCCAGATCTCGATACTTCAAATTTCCTGGATATCTGGATCCATCCCACCCCTAGGCTACATAGTAAACTATTAGAAAGAAAAAAGAGTAAGTGAGGGAGAAAGAGAAATGGGGAAGAGGGGGAAGAGAGAGAGAAAGCAGGTGAATGTATTATTACAATTTCATATTACGTTCGTAAATAAACGCAAATCATGTAGATTATAGAGAAAAAGAGTTACAAGAGGTCTTCTACATGGTGCATGACGTATCATCGAACATAGATCTCATAGGACGGATCAAAGCGACGCAGTCAAACGTGTATTTTCATATGATGGTAGAATTGTCGGTTGTATAATCGTATATATAATATTTCTCAGCATTGTAATAACATAATTACTCAGACGTTAAAAAATAGAGAGGAAAAAGATGAAGAGAGAAGATAGAGATTTGGAAAAGATCAAGAATGGGAGATAGAGGAAATAGATTGTATAATAACAACTCTATTTTATGTTCGTAAATAGAATAAAACAATATTTTTTATAATTGTACATATTCAATTATCAATATATGTTAGTTTTACAAAATTCAAAAAAAAATTTATACAAAAAAGCTATGTCTTTTATAGGTATTTAAGAAACTCAAATAAGTATTTTTTTTTAAATATAAAGTTAATTAAAATAAGAAATGAAAGTGAGAAAGGGCAAAATAGAAATTAATACATAAATATCATAGGCTAATGAATATTACGGTTACATTGTTGATTTTTTGGTTTGTTATGTGCATGTGGCCAAATTCAAAAAAAAAATAGAAATGCTTTAAATAGGTTAAAACAAAAAATCGGAGAGTATATGAAATTTAATCGAGAATTCGGCAAAAAAAAAACACCAACTTTGCACGAATTACCAAAACAAACATGTAATCGAGTCTGGCCAAAATAAACCTGTACTTTTGTTGATTTTTTTAGTTTATTAACAAACTTAAGATGGACTGTCCATATTAGCACACCGTGAACTCACAGTTAAAACAATGTTAAATGTTGGCGTTAAGTGAAACGACGTCATTTTTAAATAAGATGAAACGACGTCGTTTTACATGATTTGGAAATTAAAAAAAGTAGATCCCCGGATTCTAACCCGGGTTGTTTGGATCTAAAGTCAAGGTATTTTACCACTGGGCTACTGGTACTTTCAAAAGATTTACCAACACATTTAATCTTATTTAGTACTGATTGAGTATAAAATAAATCTCTAAAAACTTAAAAGATCTTTAAAATTCCAAAAATTGAAAATAAGATTTTTATAAAATTTAGTTTTGAAATTAAAACTAAAAATAAAATTTTATTTTTTTCTTTAAAAATCAAAACAATTTCAAAATTTTCAATTTTTTAAAAATTCCATAAAAATTTAAAAATTCAAATAAAATGCAAAAAAAATTCCAGTGGTAAAACAATCTTCACATTTGACCCAAGCAACACGAGTTCGAATCCGGAGATCTACTTGTTTTTATTTTCAAATCATGTAAAAAGACGTCATTTCATCTCATATGAAAACGACGTCGTTTCACTTAACGCCAGCAATAAACGACATCAATTTTTTCTGTTAAATTTTCTAACGGCATGCTAAATTGGCAAGTCAACGAAAATATTGTTATTTAATTATAAAGTCAATGAAAAGTTTGTTGTTTTTTGCTAAACCAAAAATTCATGTTTTTTTTGGCAATTCGTGTAAAGTTCGTGATTTTTTTGTCAAATTCTCAATTTTAATCACCATCAGTTAAAAGGAAACAAAAGCAATGGTACCCACTGCCAAACGAATCCATGAAGTGATTGCCACGTAAACTGTGGTTCTACGCCAGCCGGTACACCCAAGAAACAGGGGCGGCTTAGATAGGTGCGACCACCCAGAGCCTATAATATTAGAAGTCTAATTTATTATTAGGAGTCTAATTTTTTAAGATTTTTTCTTCAGATTAAAAAATAACTTTTCAAAAATATTATATCAAAATTTTTTTAAGATTATTTTTATGTCCAGGGGCCCCAAAATATTTTGAGTCGAGCCTTTATAGCAGAGTAGAGAGATCATGAATATAGCTAGATTTGGAGACATGGACTAAATGGATTCTGCTAAGTTTTAATTTTTTTTACCAAAACGTCCTCAAACGTAATAAATTAGGATGAGAGGAGTTATGGTTTTCTGTTTTCTTCTCAAGTGTCAAATGACAGCAAAGTTTTTGTTTTTTTGACAATAATCACAAAGTTAAGTACCCGGCCATATTGGCTCGGAAAGTCAAACCGGAGAGGTGAAATCAATATAGAACATAGCTGAAGGAGAACTCTTCGCACCGCGTGCAAACTTGTCCGTCATAGTTTTTTGTGTTCTTAGAATATGTTTGATCCGGAAGTTGGGGAAAAAAGACTCACTGTGTCGAAAATCTTCTAAATGGGTAATAAACGCTGGCCATTTTTCAAGTGATGACACATCTTCACAAATTTAGAACAAACTACATCAGGGAGCTGGAGAGTCTTCATGCATTTCATTGTCCAAATCAGAGTCCCTGTTGAGTGTCCATCAATACATATGCTTCAGCCCATAACGCACCTTCAACTTCTGTTATGCCTAGAATTTCCAGAGCATTTCCATTATTGTTCTTATATTTTTGTCCTTTTGTTTTCCAAATATCCCAAAAAATCCATGGAAAGTAGTTAACATCATCATCTTTCGGAAGTCTCCAAAAGAGATAATCTAGACTAGTATAGACTGAAGAGGCGGGAAAAATACCCGGGGGAAGGAATCCTAGATAGTGCCCAGATTTGTTGTGCAGATGGGCATTCAAAGAGCACATGGTGAGTAGACTCTTCTTCTGCTCCACAAATACTACAACTTGAGTCACATTCAATCCCACGTGTCCGAAGATTCATAGCCACTGGTAGTGTTCCGGACAGTACTTGCCACACAAAATGTTTTAACTTCATAGAACACTTTAATTTCCATGAAAAGGCCAATAGGTTTAATAGATGGCCCAAAAGTGTTTAGACGTGGATCTTTATATGGATATAAGATTTTTTTCTAAAACGCGATTTAACCATATATTTACTAGATTCTGTAAGCATCCACCCATGCGTATTTGGGCATTGCGCCCTACTAACCGCTTCCATTAATAATTGTCACGTCATCTGTATGAAAATATGCTTTGAGCATCTCAATATTCCAGGGTCGATCTACCAGATTAATAAAGTGTTCCACCATTAAAGAATCACAGCATGGAAAAGTCACAATATTAAGAAACGAGGTCCAAGAATGAAGAAGGTCCAAAATATGAGATTGTGATTTTGGTTGTGCTGACCTCGGGCAAGGAGCGGGGATCCATGGTCAGTCCATACGGATATAGATTATCCATTTTTCACTCTTTTGATTAGCCTTTTTTTAACCAGAGGTCTAGCTGAGCAGATACTTCTCCAACCATAAGATGAAGAATAAGATATGTGTTCCTTGAGAGGATGACAATTCCTAAAATATCTACCTTTAAAAACCTTTAAATACAAACAATTGGGTTTATTATCTATTAAACACCAAAAGGGCTTAGCTAATAGAGCTGTGTTAAAAGCTTGTATATCTCGAAAACTTATTCCCCCCCTCCTCTTTATGGGTACATACTTTGTCCCATGAAAACCAATGGAGACCTATTTTATTTCCATGACCACTCCACCAAAAATGTGCCAATGTACTTGTAATCTTCTTGGTTACCCTTTTTGGAAGTCTGAAGCATGACATTACATGTGTAGGTTTCGCTGAAGCTACGGATTTAATCAATACTATCTTACCCGCCCGTGTAAGAAGCCGACTGTCCAACTATTAACTGTAATAGTTACTCATTCATTTAGGAAGCCAAAAATCTTGGAGTTTTGACCCTCCTAAATTTTGGGAAATGCCAAGATATTTGCCCATCCCACCCAAATTTGTAATAACTAATATATTATGAATATCCAACCGTGTTCCATCTGGAACTTTGTGTCCAAATTGGATTGATGATTTCAAAAAGTTAATTGTTGCCCGGATACAACTACATAGTCTTTAAGAAGTTTTAAAACAATCCCACATTCCACAACCATGGCCTTACAGAAAAATAAACTATCATCCGCAAACAATAAATGTGAAATAGCAGGGCTGCCACGTCCAATTTTGACGCCAATTAACCTTTTTCCCTCTCTTCCTTTCGTATGTTAGCAATCAGAGTCTCTGTACATAATATAAATAAATGTGGAGAAGGGGGATCCCCTTGTCGCAGCCCTCGCTCTGGAACAATATGTCCTTTTGGTTGTCCGTTTAAAAACACCTTGTAATTTACTGAAGAAATACACTGCATCACCAAAGCCACCCACTCTATAGAGAATCACATCTTTAAAAGTAAATGTTGCAAGAACGGCCGTTCCACTCTATCGTAATCCTTACTCTTATCCGTTTTGACCACCAAAAATTTATCCTTACAAGAATTATTAGTGCGCAATCCATGAAACATCTCATGAGCTATAAGGATATTGTCTAAAATTAGTCGTCCTGATACAAACGCAGACTGAGTTTCCGTAGTTTTAACTGGTTTACAATCTGTCATGTTGAAGGTTGAGAGTACGTGGTTTAAGTACTTTCCCTGTGACCTGTCCCTAACAATATCCATCCCAATAATTCTAGATGCTCGTCTCAAATCTTTCATCTCAAACTCTTCTTCAAACTCTGAATTCCCTTTGTATCCTTCGAAGCAATCAACATATCATCCATGTATATCAACAAATAGACCCTTTCTGACCTCTCAAAACCTTTAATGTAGACGCACAGATCATATGAACTCTGCTCAAACTTCTGGTCTTTCATAAATTCATCAAAGCGCTTATTTCATTGCCTTGGTGATTGTCTAAGACCATACAAACACTTCTTTAGAAGACACACCCAATCTTCTTTACCTTTTTCAATGAACCCCTCTGGCTGCTCCATGTAGATCTCCTCATCCAAAGTACCATTCAGAAAAGCCGTTTTGACACCTAGTTGCTCTAGTTCTAGATCCTCTATAACCACTAGAGACAACATCAATATGATTGACACGTGTTTCACCCTTGGTGCAAACACCTCATTGTAGTCAACCCCTTCCACCTGAGAATACCCTTTAGCCACCAACCTAGACTTGTATCTAGGGTCCTCTACTTCTGGAATCCCTGGCTTCTTCTTGTAGACCCACCTACAACCAATGACACGCTTCTGCTCAGGTCGTTTCACTAAGTCCCATGTCTCATTCTTCTTTAGTGAAACCATCTCTTCTAATTTGCACCATTCCACTCTTTTCTTTCTCGTGTCCTCATAGCTTCTGCATAGGACTGAGGTTCATCTATCACAATGTTTTTTGCTGCTGCTAAGGCGTAAGCCACAACATCAAAGTCATCATATTTAGATGGCATTTTAATCTCTCTGCGAACTCTGTCTCTGGCTAGAATGTAGTTTCCCAAATCTTGTCCACCTCCTGAACCAATCTCTAACTCACTGATAATAGATCCTTCTTCAACAATAGAACCCGAAACCACTCCACCTGAAACTGCAGACTATGTAGCAGTACTAGAAGTAGATGCCCCTGAATCATGTTGACATTATGTAGGACCTCTGAGCAACTCTAGACTGAAAGTAACCCTTTTAAATTTTTCTTTATCAACCTTCTGAACCTGATCCTAACCTGTCACACTGCTTTCGCTCTTGGATTCTTTATCCTTTAATGAATCCTTAAAGACTTCTTCTTTGTGAAAAATAACATTTCTGGTAATGACACACCTCCCTTCTTCATGCATCTAAACTTGGAACCCTTAAGTCCCCTGAGGATAACCCCCGAAATAACCCTTAGTAGATCATGTACTAGTCTTCGACTTGACAAAGTGGATACGCAGAACACCCAAACCTTCTTAAATGAGACAAACTAGGCTTGAATCCACTCCATAGCTTTTCTGGAATCTTGAAATCAATAGCTTAACTAGGTGATATGTTGATAAGATTAACCGTTGTAGACGCAGCTTCTGCCAAAAAGCTTTCCTCCATTCCACTTTCTGCCAACATACATCTCACTCGTTCCATAATAGTTATGTTCATTCTCTCTGAAACCCCGTTTTCCTGAGGAGTATCGACACACGTCCTATGCCTCTTAATCCCTAATCCCTTGCAAAACTCATCAAACCTGGTGTTGCAATATTCCAACCCATTATCAATACGTAGACACTTGATATCACTCAAATTACCCTAATGAGTGAATTACTCTCTCAAATAAGAGGTTCAGTTGTAGTACTTAGGGATCGAATCCACAAGGAGCTAAGGAACACAAAAGATGCAATCCTTAATGATTAAACAATAAAAGAAGGTAGTTAGATTCAAGGTTGCTATTCAGATAATCAGGATTATAATGCTATAGATGTCTTAATAAGTTGCATGCATGATATTAAAGAACTTCAACTCTTAGATAAATCTATTAGCTATCGCTATATAGACTCGTCCATTGATCTGACTGCCGGCAATATCGATCGATGTTTTGACAGCGATATCGAACGATATGGGTTGTCGTCGATCGATTACTCTATAGGAGTATCGATCGAATATATTTCCACCAAGATCATAGACCGGCTCTCGCGTATCCCTAGAGGATCTTAGCTTATACAAGATGATTTCAGGATAATGATTAACAAGTTAAATCATTCCATGATCATACTCTAGTTAGCTACTCCAGAGTAAGCATTAGGGTTCATCAGGATAATGAATATCACAACTCAACAGTCCATAGTTGGGGCTAATCCCTCATAACTATTTGAACCCTAAATCTAACAAGTGAATCTACTCAGACATGGCTAAGTGATTCATAGCATCAAGGTAATAATAGAAATTC
>JABAYD010027167.1:0-30417 GCA_014822095.1 Diplotaxis tenuifolia | reverse complement strand
AATCACAAGATAAGGAGGATACTTGTTTCCCAACAAGTACCTACAAGCGTTGTCTTTTGCCATCATAGCTCAATCAGACAGGTCAGACGGAGGTGCTTCCTGGAGAACCGACTCGTCTGCCCACCACTTGATCTAAACCGTATGGGAGGGTGACAAAAAAAAAAAAAAAAACATTAGTTATTCCATTGGGTTGGAAATGGTGTTCATGGGTTGGGAATGTTGTTCCTAGTGTTCACCGGTCTTATTTTTTAAGTTTATTGTTAGGTGATACTTAGTTTGGTAAAATAAACTCGATTGTCTGTTAGGAACAATTATTAACATCTTTGAACCATTATATTTCTTGTTTGATCTTCACTCTTAAACATATGATTTCAGAATCTGGGGCCGAAATTCATTATTGTTTTTGTGTTCCATTCGAAACAGCTACCAAGATGTTTTTGTCGTCAATATTTGGAGGATCCATTTGTAGAATATGATACTATTTGTGTTTTCATTACCGTAATATTAAAAATTTTACATGGTTTGCAGAGATTTTAAATCTATTTATATAGCGTAAATTATATATTTATTTTGCACTTTAGTGGATACAATCTAAGCTTTTTATAAATGCAGATTTATCGACTAGAAGAAAAAAAAGATGCAATCAATGTGAAAACGTTAAGGATTGAATGCCGCAACGTTCCAGGTTCTCTAAAGCAAGTGAGGAGTTACTCTAACTGAGACCAACAGCTGTTTTTACCAGAGATTGGCCGGATTTCCAACCCCTGCAACCTAGCCGGATCCTCCATGGTGGTTTGGTTGACAACAGTGGCAACCCTCAGCAATGTCAAGAACTGTTAAAAAATATAGTCGTTGTGGATCCGTTAATCATATACTTAACACAATAATTTTTGGTCTAAGAAGAAGCCAAAAACAATTATTGATATGAAAACTCAACAATAACATTATCGAAAGAGTAAAATGAAATTTTAAATCGACACATGTCTATCACCTTAAAAAACTAATTAGTGACATGGCAACTTTACATAAGAGAAAACTCTACCTAATATAATAAGATCTTTGATATGCAGAAACACACAAAAGATCTTCACAGAAGCAGAACAAATGCCACAAATATACAAACCAACGTGCGTCACTGGTTCCACCTGCAACCATATAGATCCACTGTAATCCATTGCAATACCAACAGAAAGATACACATCTATATGTCTAGGAAATTAGTTCGCTTTCAGAAACTTATTGTTAACGTGAATCCAAGGCATAAATGGAATCATATCCACACAAAATTGTGAATTCATAACGGAGCAGAGAAACTATACAATTATTTTTATGTTTTATTCCAAATCTAAAGCTTTCCTTGTTTTAGAGACTCATTATTCTTTTATTTAAGTCCCATGCTACTCACTCCCCAAAAGCTCCAGGAATCCACCAAAGGAGAAAGAAGAATCACAAAGATATACTCCGCTAATTCACACGACATTACACAGACCAGGAAACTTAGTGTGTGACACTGACACATGTAGGGTCTTCTGTTAGTTACGTCATAATGCCTAAGTTTGAAAATAATATGTGAGAAATTTCAAACTGATGTCTTTCCAAGTTATACGTGAGAAAATTCAACTAAGGCGGATTTCACTTTAGAATTGAGTGTCCACCACCTCAGAATACAAAGACTTCACAGAGCTCTCTATCTTTATTTATACCTACCAAGCTTCTCTCTCACTTTCTTCAACCTGACAATTCTTCTTCAATACTTTTTTCATGACCACCATGTCTGAATCCCGTTTGCGTTTGCATTTTCTCTCGCTAATCTTGGTCTGTTGTGTCTCTCCTTCAACGAGCTACTTCACTTTCAGTATCGACTCTAGTAGTTCTGTTGCTTGTGGTCCCCATCAGACTCAAGCTCTCACTGAGTTCATGAACGAGTTTGATATTAGCCAGTGCAACTTCAGTGATCCCTTTAATGGAGTCTGGTGCGATAACTCGACCGGTGCCGTCACAATGCTACAACTCAGAGCATGCCTCAGAGGAAATCTTAAGCCAAACAGTAGCCTATTCAGGTTACACCATCTTCGTTACCTGAACCTCACTCAAAACAACTTCATCTCATCTTCACTCCCTTCTGAATTTGGCAACCTCAACAGGTTAGAGGTCTTATCTCTTTCCTATAATGGATTTGTAGGCCAAGTTCCTTCCTCATTTAATAGCCTAAGCCTTCTTTCCGTTTTAAAACTTTCCCAAAATGAGCTCACCGGTAGTTTTCCACTTGTTCGGAATCTAACAAAGCTCTCGTTTTTAGACCTCTCTGAAAATCATTTCTCTGGAACTCTGAATCCCAACAGTACCACCCTGTTTGAGTTGCACCACCTTCGTTACCTTGATCTAAGTTCCAATAACTTCAGTTCCTCAATTCCTTCTGAAGTTGGAAATCTAAAAAGACTAGAGATCTTGCATCTTTCTTCCAACGATTTTTTCGGGCAAGTTCCCCCTACAATTAGTAACCTAACCTCGTTGACCGAATTATACATGAAACACAACCAGCTCACTGGTAGTTTCCCACTGGTTCAAAATCTTACCATGCTCTCAACTATATCATTCAGTGAGAATCACTTCTCTGGAACCATACCTTCTTCTCTCTTCACCATGCCATCCTTATCATATCTTGCTCTGAGTGGAAACGATTTCACCGGTTCTATTGAATTTCCTAACTCCTCTACCCCATCTATGCTCGAGGCCTTGAACCTTGGGCACAACCATTTTGAAGGAAAAATCATAGAGCCTATCTCAAAGCTCATCAACCTCAAGGTTCTTACACTTTCTTCCCTTAACACAAGTTACCCGATTGATGTAAGCCTTTTTTCCTCGCTAACATCTTTGCTGCAACTTGATCTTTCCAGTAATAGTATATCTCCAGCCAGTTTAGAATCAAAGTCAGACATATTGACGAATTTGGAGAGTTTGTACTTGCAAGGCTGCGGCATCAGCGAGTTCCCAAATATCTTAAAGAACCTTGAGAAGCTGAATTTTATAGCATTAACCAACAACAGAATCAAAGGGAAATTCCCAGAGTGGTTATGGAAGCTTCCTCGTCTTACCTCAGTGTTTGTTTCAAATAATTCGATTACTGGTTTCGAAGGTCCAGTGGACGTTTTGGTCAATTCATCGTTGAAGAATATAGATATGAACAAAAACTGCTTCGAAGGAGAAATTCCTATTCTGCCACTCTCTATCAACATTTTTGTGGCGGCATCCAATAGTTTCACAGGGAGCATACCTCTTTCAATATGCAATTGTAAATCTCTCACGCATCTGCTACTAGAAAACAACAACCTCACTGGTCCAGTTCCGGAATGCTTGAGTCAGAACTTGACGTTTTTGAATCTTCGGAAGAACAACTTGAAAGGAAGTATTCCTGACTCGTTTTATATGAGTGCTTCTCTACAGACACTTGACTTTGGATACAATCAACTCACGGGGAAGCTTCCAAGATCTCTTCGAAATTGCTCATCTCTAGAGTTTCTTGTTGTTGACCACAACATGATTAAAGACGAGTTTCCTTTTTGGCTCAAGGCATTACCAAATCTGAAAGTACTTATCCTAAGTTCAAACAAATTCTATGGCTCAATATCTCCTCCTGGTCAAGGTCCTCTCGGGTTTCCAGAGCTGCGGATATTTGAGATATCTGCTAATAACTTTACTGGAAGCTTGTCACCATCATACTTTGTCAATTGGAAAGCGGTGAATGAGGATGGTGGTCTATATATGCTATACAGAAGATCCAGCTCTGGGAGTGTGTCCTATCTCATTATAGATACTATAGATTTGCAATACAAAGGCTTACATACGGAGCAAGCGAACGTCCTCACTTCCTACGCCGCAATTGATTTTTCTGGGAATAGAATTGAAGGACAGATTCCTGAATCAATTAGTCTCTTGAAAGCACTGATTGCACTCAACTTCTCAAACAATGCTTTCACAGGCCATATTCCTCTGTCTTTCTCCAATCTGAGCAATCTCGAGTCACTAGACCTATCAAGCAATCTACTCTCAGGGTCTATTCCTAATGGGCTTAGCACCCTCTCTTTTCTGTCGTACATAAACGTGTCTCACAACCAACTCAAGGGTGAAATACCACAAGGAACACAAAT
The DNA here is from genome assembly GCA_014822095.1 of Diplotaxis tenuifolia. Classification (NCBI taxonomy): domain Eukaryota; kingdom Viridiplantae; phylum Streptophyta; class Magnoliopsida; order Brassicales; family Brassicaceae; genus Diplotaxis; species Diplotaxis tenuifolia. The sequence goes on along the minus strand of JABAYD010027167.1, from coordinate 26,269 downwards.
TACAGGGCAACCTAAATCTTCATTTGAAGGGAATGCAGGCCTTTGTGGTCTTCCTCTACCGGAAACTTGCGTTGGGACTAATGCACCACCTGCACAACAACCTCCAAAAGAAGAAGGAGAAGATGAAGAAGTTTTGAACTGGAAAGGTGTGGCAATAGGGTATGGATCTGGAGTGCTGCTTGGAATTGCAATAGCACAAGTCATTGCTTCATACAAACCTGAGTGTCTCTTCAAGATAATTGGCCCGAACAAGCGCAGAAACCATTAGGAGTATTTTCAGGCTCAGTATGATCCTTTAATTTATGTCAAGTGGTTGATGTGATTCCTCTTGTATGGAAGAATTTCTTTATGTTTGTTGTATCATTGTCTGATGCTTTGTTTCTATTTTGTTTTCTATAAAGTAAGAAGGGTGAATGTTTTGTAGTAAATTTCATGTGCATCTCTATTGTTTTCTTCTGAGTAAAATGGCAGAAGCAAGGAAGATGGTGAAAGGGGTTCATCTTGCGGTTTAGTAATACTCAAATATTAGATAGATCACACTCTGAGATAAGAAGAAGTCAAGAAACTGTTCAGAGCGAATGGGATATAGAGACAACTAATATAATAAACTGCCTTTCAAGTTTCAAGATGCTACAAAATATTGGTCGTACATTAATTTAAGCTACAGCTCCAACATCACAATAGTACAAGTCATTGCTTCATCTTTTTTGTTTTTTGTTTGAAAGAATATTAAATTGATTCAACCAAAAAAAAACTGTTTTACACTTTGTGTTGCAGAACTGCTTAAATTTTTTATATTACAAAACTAAAAACAGTAAAGCTCTTATCATCTTGTGGCAAACCAACGGACAAGTCCTCCTTCGTCTGTTTCTTATGTTTTTGTCCACCACTCCGATCAGCTGAGACTGCGTCGCCGCGGTGGTTCTCCATGTTTACTTTTGTTGCGCTCCTGCCAGATGATCACACATACAAAGTAGTTTGGAAGACATATCTTATTAGGAAAATGTCAATCTGTTCCTCGTTCTTATCAATGAGAAGCTGAATAATTTGGTCCCACTGACTTGTATAGTGAGTAGATAACATATTCTGTGTAAGCCCTTTCCACACCGTTTCCCAGTACTGACAATTTGTAAAAGAGATGGTCTCTCGTTTTCAGAGGATCATATGCACGAACTTGTGCTCTGGGTATTCCACTGCAGTATTCTTTCACTGGTTGCTAGCCACAAAGTCAGCTAGGCTTTGCCATCTACAGTGAAGGGCTGAAGCAGAGGATTAAAACCATCCAACGGTTAACTATGACTTTAGAGGATGATATGAGAATTGTAATTATTTAACTAGATGAAAACATATCATAAATATAAAGGAGCAATTCCTTTTTTTTTTTTTTGAGGGAAGTTCAATGCTTTGAGACTAACACACAGCCAATACAACAACACTATAAGCAAGAAATATGAAGAAAGTGATGAACTGCTGAATTGGAAAGCAATATCAATAGCCTATGGACCTGGAATGTTTCTTGGATTGGCAATACGCTACACACCAGTAAGTCAATAACACAGAGAAAGTTCTTTTGTTCAGATCCATGAGACTAAAATTGCGAGAAGCCTATTATATCATTGGTCATACTATATATCAACTAGTTCAAATAGCCGACCAAGCAAGTCGCTGCTTACCACCAATAACTAAATAGGTCCACTGTAATTGCTGATTGCAATACGAACAGAAAGATACATATCTATGTCTACAGAAACTTCTTGTTACGTGAATCCAAGGCATAAATTGAATCATATATCCACACAAAATTGTGAAACCATAACAGAGCAACTATACAATTATTTTCATGTTTTACTCCAAATCTAAAGCAATTTCCCACATGATTCTCATTATTCCTGTATTTAAGGCCCATACGACTCAGTCCACAAAACCTCCAGGAATCTCGAAAGCACTAAAGGAGAAAGAAGAATCACAAAGATGTACTCACACGACATAAAAAAAGACCACAAAACTTAGTGGACGACACATGTAGGGTCTTCTGATGTCTTTCCAAGTTATACGTTTGAACAATCAACTAACTTTAGCCATTAAAGTTTCTCCAATCAAGAATATACAAAAGACTTCACGTAGACCTATCTTTTTCCAAGTCACCGTGACATATCCATTATATATACCACCAACCTTCTCTCTCACGTTTCTTAAACCAAAACAATTCTCTTCTTCAATACTTTTCATAAAAAGACCATGTCTGAATCCCGTGTGCGTTTGCATTTTCTCTCGCTACTCTTGCTATGTTGTGTCTCCCCTTCAAGCTCCCTCAATTTAAACTTTGATAATAGTAGTTATGTTGCTTGTGGTCCCCATCAGACTGAAGCTCTCACTGAGTTCATGAACGAGTTTGATAGCAGCCACTGCAACCTCACTGATCCCTATAATGGAGTTTGGTGCGACAACTCCACCGGTGCCGTCACAAAGCTACGACTCAGGGACTGTCTCAGTGGAACTCTAAAGCTCAACAGTAGCCTCTTCAGGTTACATCATCTTCGTTACCTTGTCCTCCGTCAAAACAACTTCATCTCATCTTCACTTCCTTCGGAATTTGTCAATCTCAAAAGCTTAGAGGTCTTATATCTTTCCAGTAATGGCTTCATCGGCCAAGTTCCTTTTTCATTTAGTAACCTAAGCCTTCTTTCCTATTTAGACCTTTCCCAAAATGAGCTCACCGGTAGTTTCGCACTGGTACGGAATCTAACAAACCTCTGGGTTTTAGATCTTTCTAATAATCATTTCTCTGGAACTTTGGATACTAGCATGTTTGAGTTGCACCACCTCCGGTTCCTTGATCTAGGTTTCAACAACTTCATGTCATTACACCCTTCTAAATTTGGAAACCTCAACAGACTAGAGTACTTGTCTCTTTCCTCTAATGTCTTTTTCGGGCAAGTTCCCCCCACAATTAGCAACCTAACCTCGTTAACCGAATTATACTTAGACCACAACCATCTCACTGGTAGTGTCCCCCCACATGTACAAAATCTAACCAAGCTCTCACTTATGTATTTCGCTGGGAATCACTTATCTGGAACCATTCCATCTTCTCTCTTTACCATGCCTTCCTTATCAAGACTCGATCTGCGTGGAAACGACCTCATCGGATCTATTGAATCTCCTAACAACTCCTCTAGGCTCGAGACATTGTTCCTTGGATATAACCATTTTGAAGGAAATATAATAAAACCTATATCAAAGCTCATCAACCTCAAGGTTCTTGACATTTCCTTCCTAAACACAAGCTACCCCATTGATTTAAGCATCTTCTCCTCGCTAAAATCCTTGTTCTACCTCGATCTTTCGGGCAATAGTATATCTCCAGCAAGTTCAGACATCCCAACAAACTTGGAGATTTTGTGGTTACAAAAGTGCGGCATCAACGAGTTCCCAACTTTCTTAAAAAACCTTCAAAACTTGGAGTCTATATATTTATACCACAACAGAATCAAAGGGAAAGTCCCTGAGTGGCTGTGGAACCTTCCTCGTCTGACCACAGTGTCTATTTCAAATAATTCGATTAATGGTTTTGAAGGTCCGGTGGATGTTTTGGTAAACTCATCGTTGAAGAATTTATATATGGATGAAAACTGTTTCCAAGGAGCCATTATTATTCTACCACTCTCTATCAACATGTTTGTTGCCTCATACAATAGATTCACAGAGAGCATACCTCTTTCACTCTGCAATTATAGGTCTCTGACGCATTTGAAGCTAGGTTACAACAACCTCACGGGTCCAATTCCTCAATGCTTGAGTCACAACTTGACGGTTTTGAATCTTCGGAAGAACAACTTGGAAGGAAGTATTCCTGACACCTTTTCTTCTCTACGTTCACTCGATGTTGGACACAATCGATTAACCGGGAAGCTTCCAAGATCTCTTCAGAACTGCTCATCTCTAGAGTTTCTAGCTGCTGACCACAACAGAATCAAAGACAAGTTTCCTTTCTGGCTCAAGGCTTTACCGAATCTGCAAGTCCTTATCCTCAGCTCAAACAAGTTTTATGGTTCTATATCTCCTCCTGATCAAGGTCCTCTCGGGTTTCCACAGCTAGGAATATTTGAGATATCTGATAATGATTTTACTGGAAGCTTGCCACCAACATACTTTGTGAACTGGAAAACATCACCACTTACGACGAACGAAGATGTAGGTGTATATATGGTATACCTAACAAGTGGGAGAGTGGGCTATCCCCATATGGAGACTATAGATTTGCGATACAAAGGTCTATCAATGGAGCAAGAGAAGGTCCTTACTTCCTACGCAGCCATTGATTTTTCTGGGAATAGAATTCAAGGAGAGATTCCTGAATCCATTGGTCTCTTGAAAGCATTGATTGCACTCAACTTATCAAACAACGCCTTCACAGGCCGTATTCCTCTGTCTCTCTCCAATCTTGGCAAGCTCGAGTCACTAGACCTATCAAGCAACCAACTCTCAGGGACCATTCCTAATGGCCTTGGGAACCTCTCGTTTTTGGCCTACATAAATGTGTCTCACAACCAGCTCAAAGGTGAAATACCACAAGGAACACAGATTACTGGCCAGCCTAAATCTTCATTTGAAGGGAATGCAGGGCTTTGTGGTCTTCCTCTCCAGGACAATTGCTTTGGGACACAACAACCTCCAGAGGAAGAAGAAGAAGAAGAAGAAGGAGAGGAACAAGTGTTTTTGGACTGGGAAGATGTGGCAATAGGGTATGGGCCTGGAGTGTTGCTTGGATTGGCAATAGCACAACTCATTGCTACATACAAACCAGAGTGGCTCGTCAAGATAATTGGTCCCAGTCAGTAAGCGCAGAAACCGTTAGGAATGTTTTCAATTTGAGTATGATCCTTCTAATGTATGTCAAGTGGCTGATGGAAGCATCACTTTTATGTTTGTTGTATCATTGATTGTCTGATGCTTTGTTTCTATTTCTTTTTTCCTATAAAATAAGATTGAGTGAATGTTCTGTAGTCAATTTCATGTGCATCTCTATTGTTTTCTTCTGAGTAAAATGGCAGACGCAAGGAAGATGGTAAAAGTAATATACAACTATTAGATCGATCACATTCCGATACGAAGAAGCCAAGAAATATCCCAAACACAAACTAAAAACTGTTGAGGCGTAATCGGATATAGAGACAGCTAATATACTAAATGGCCGGTTTGTAATTAGGATGATTTGTGATTATATGTCACTTATTCATTTGAAGTTGCCTGTGAGATAATTTCTACCTTTCAGGATACTGAAGAATACTGATGATATATGAAAGCTACACCATCCACAGAACGAAGCCTCAACTTATAGTGACAGAAGTGGGCAGCAATGGCTAGCTATAGGCTATGCTTTCGGAGTAACAATAGCATAAGTCACTGCTTTATACACACTGGAGTTGCTCGTCAATCCTAGAAATTTTATGATTGATTTGGTTTTACATTTGATCTTTGAAGGTTCATATCTATGACTTAATTGGTGGCGTCACAACGAAGCAAATTTCGTATGGTTTTTCTTATATATCTTTAAACAAATTGACTAAGACCAAACGATCGTTGTTTTTCTTATACAAATGGACATAATGGTTATTAACTGTATCATCTGGTTTGTCATTTTCCTCAATGCCTGTCTTTTGCTTGGACAACAAGTCATAGCTCGTTGGAAGAACCAATGGAACGAACCAGAACATTGGACAAAATGGATCGAAGAAAAGCCCAAGACTCTCCGCAAGTCAGAAGAAGTAACCATGAAAATGATGACATAATCAAGGACACATTGATGCGTTGAATCTTCTCTTGGAGGCGGACGCTAACTTGGGTTAAAACAACGGTAAAACCGCGCGCGCAGCAAGGATGGGTCACGTGGAGGTTGTTAAGTCTTTGATAGGTAATGATCCGAGCATTGGGTTTAGAACAGATAAAAAAGGGTCAAACCGCTCTTCACATGGCTGTGAAAGGTCAGAATGATGAGATCGTTGTTGAGTTGGTTAAGCCTGATGTTGCGGTTTTGAGCGTTGAGGATAACAAAGGAAACACACCGCGTTGCACATTGCCACTAACAAGGGCCGCCTTAAGGTAGACCTCTCTGCTTCCATATTAGCCAGTTTATATATTACTTGTTATGTAAGAATTAATTGACATTGTTTTTTAATGCAGATAGTGAAGTGTTTGGTATCTTTTGAAGGCATTAACCTCAACCCAATAAACAAAGCTGGAGCTGCCGCAGCTAAAGATCTAGGGAAGCCTCAAAACCCCGCCAAGCAACTAAAGCAAACGGTCAGCGACATCAAACACGAAGTACAATCTCAGCTCCAACAATCAAGACAAACAGGTGTAAGAATCCAAAAAATAGCAAAAAGACTCAAGAAACTCCACATCAGCGGCCTATAAACTCAGCAACCGTGGTAGCTGTCCTTATCGCCACGGTGGCTTTCGCAGCCATCTTCACAATCCCTGGCCAATACGAAGAGGATTCAACTAAAGGCGCGTTTCTTGTCTTCTTTGTCTTTGACAGCTTGGCGTTGTTCATATCGTTAGCTGTTGTCGTGGTGCAAACTTCGGTGGTTGTGATTGAGCAGAAGGCGAAGAAGAAGCTTGTGTTTGTGATCAATAAGCTCATGTGGTGTGCTTGTTTGTTTATATCTATTGCTTTTGTGTCTCTTTCTTATATTGTTGCGGGAGAGAGGAGATGTGGTTGGCTGTGTGTGCTACTGTTATTGGTGGTACGATCATGTTGACGACGATAGGTGCCATGTGTTAGTTACTGTGTAGTGATGCATAGGATGGAGGAGTCTAAGTTGAAGAGTGTGAGGAAAGAGAGGAGTAAGTCTCAGTCTCTCTATGTCTCGTATGGCTTCTGATTCTGAGATTTTAAATGGTGAATATAATAAGAGAATGTATGCACTATGAACAAACAGATTTGGACACAAGAGTCTCCCCATGTAAGAATAACCAATATATATATATATATATACTTGTATTTTTGTATGTAAATTTATGTAAATTTTATTGCATAACCCACCAATAAATTTATATGTTAGAGAATCTCCTGAGATTTCCTTCAACTAGATAATCTTCTGAGATTGTGTTTACATTTGTAGTATTAATTTTGTTACCGTTAACAATTCGAAAGATAAATACAGATTTAAAAAGAAAAAACGGAAATAGAGGCACCTTCTAACATATATCAGATTGTCTTCACTAATCAAAAAATTAAAGAAAAAGGAAATTATATTTTCTTTTTGTTAGCGATAATTAAAACTAACGAATAAAAATATGAAGATAAATATGATTTGGAAAAAAATGGAAAGAGAGAGACCTTAACATTTATCAGCTTGTCTTCACAAATAAAAAAATAAAGACAAAAAATGAAAATTTCCCTTTTTAATGTAAGAAAGGTGAATGAAAAGGCTATATATAACCAGAGTCCCTATTACTAGTCTAAACCCTTTCTCATCCTCGTTACTATCTTTCTCACTGTTGTTTTATATATTTCTCCAGAGAGATTTTGATTCATCGCCAAGAGAGAATTATAGTTTTCGAGGAAGATGGTGAGCCATGATGATGATAACAAAGGCAGCGAGGGTTCTTCTTCGCAGGGAGGAGAGAAGAGATGTTTTGATCTTTTCGCGACTTTGCTTCTCGCTTTTGGTGACGACGAAACAAGAGCGAGAGAGAAAAATGCTCATGATCCAAACTATTACTACTGCTGCCACCAACGCTTTCTTGCTAGGTCAGAAACGAAAGATTGACGATGATCAAGAAGTTTCTTGCAAGAATCAAGAAAACACTTCTTCTTGTTCTTCTTCGAGTTTGGTCGAGTACAAGAGGCGTCGTGTGGTGGAGTACTCCGATGACGAACCCATCAGAGCACAACCCAATAGAGCAATCAAGGCTTCGGTTAAGAAAAGAAAGGGACCGGTTAAGCAAAAGGAACCGGTAAGGAGAGAACCTATGGTGACTCCGGGATGGTTGGTTGAGCTGATGAGTAAAAAAAACGGTGTGGATGCGAAGCTGGTGATTGAGAAGGTGATAACAATGACTGATCTGAAACCAGACCAAGGACGTTTCTTGATACCCTTTAAGCAGATAACAGAGGATAACTTCTTGACCAAGGCAGAGCTGAAGATCGTAAAGAAGCATCAAAGCGCAGATGGTAAGAAAGGAGATCGTCCGAAAGGACTTGATGTGGTCTTGTTGAATAGTAATAATGTTGAGGAGAAATGGAACGCTAACCTGAGGATATGGGACATGAAGACCACTTCCAACTACGCCTTATGTTGTGGTTGGAACCTGTTCGTCCGAGAAAACGACTTACAGGTTAACCAGACTCGTAGCCTTTGGTCCTTTCACTCTCGAGATGGGAAGCTCTATCTTGCTTTTGATCCTCTTGATGTGGCTCAAGATCAAGATGAAGAGGATATGTCTCTAGCTATGGTTCCATTTAGCCCTGCAGCTTCATCTTCACCCATGGCTATGGATGTAATCTCTGAGGATGATCCGTTTGCGTGTGAAGAGATAAACAGGAGTCTTGTGCCTTATTGGACTCCAAGGAGAAGCAGAACTCCTCGAGTTTGGATTCCAGATCAAACAAGTGACGACTCCAGGAGCAACCTACTCGAGGGTTTGGACCTAAACAGAACACCACCTCCAGAGGACACTGAGATGGATTTTGATCTCGAGGCTGCACAAGAGACTTCACAGGAATCCCTCACAGAGACCTCAGTAGTATTTGTTACAGAGATGACGACGGTGGACCTCGAGCTCCGGTTGTAAACAGCTTTTCTCTGTGTGACTTAAAATCTTTGTGTTATTCTCTAAACCCTAGCTCTCTCTCTGTTTCGTGTCACACAAGTACACTTTCTTTGCTTTTAGGGCATTTAAAAGGAAATTTTATTTTATGGTAAACTGATGTAGTTTCCTTAATCGTATGAATAACAAATGTTTATTTTTTGGTATAGTATTTCAAACTGGTTTGACTATAAATGCTTTAACCAGATATAAGAGGAGGATAATAAACCAATTAATTAATTACACAAGAAAGATTATTAAACCAAACTGATAAATGTAGCAAATAAACAACACTTGATGGATGACAAACAAATAGACCTACAGAAGATGTAAGCTTTTACTCAAATGGTGGCAGAGAGTGAGGCAATAACCCAAGAGAAGAAACCAATCTTTGTTCTTCTACTAAACCTCTCTGCTGAATACTCCACTAGCTTACTCCACAGCTCTCCTACATTCATTTCTTGCATACCAATCCTTTCAATCACCTGAAAAAGCTTATACTATATATAACATTCTTTCTTAAGGTCTTGAGATAGTGATGTAGTTTCAGTAAGTTAGGATTCTAAATAACCTGATTGACATTTTGCAATGCTTGGAGGCCAAATGTGTAGTATGACATGAATGGTCTTCCCGCCTGAAGAAAGTAGATCAACAATGTCATGTAATGATACCTGTTTTTGCAAAGAGAGAAGAGAAGCATACCTGTGAAATGGCAAGCCACTGAAGCATAATCTTTACTTCTGGATCACCTCCAAACACACCACAACCCCAGTTCCCTGTAGCTACACCAATCTTGTCTTCATGATCATCCATACACCATCTCTGTGAGCACTCTACAACTTGGCTCACAGAAGCTGATGATGGAAGAGGATCCTCTTGATGTTTTTTACATTGATGCAAGTATCCAGTAAAAGCCTTGTTAACCTCCCTAAGGAGACCATCAGGTTTGTACTGTTTCTTTCCTGGCCGAGGCATAGCATCTATAGCTACTACTCTCGTTTTACGCCTCATGTAACTATCAAACTCCTTATTGTCTATGTAATCACCAGCAAATTGGAATGTAGATCCAAACCTGAACCATGTGTTGACGGACTTCTTAAAAAGAATAAACAATAAACTTAATTATATACAATTCAGTGGTTACTAATTAGTAATTACCCTGTGTATAGTGTAAACCTTTCAGCACCAACAATCTCAATAGCTTCATTTTCATCCATACGAGGCAAGAATAACATTCCAGCTATGAGTTCTGGATTCATCATGAACCTTATCTCTTCCTATGAAAGGCATTTTCAGTTACATTATATCATCATTATCAGAAATAACATGAAAGAAGGTAGTAACAGTTTCAGACCTGTAGACATCCATAACGAAGAGTAAGACCTCCAAAATATTCATCAGCAAACTCAACCTCAAGAGCTTCACCTGGTTGGTCTTCTATACCTCCAGTGGAGTGAACCTACTCTCCAGTAAAAAAAATGAGTCAAGAGCATCATGGATTTGGAAGTAAAGAACACTTAGAATGTTGTTTCTTACGTTACCTCCACGGAACAAAGAGGGGTGGTGGATTTAGCCCAGTACTCAGCTTCAGGATAAGAGACATAGTGAGGATTGTGTCCTAGTGGAAGAACTTTTCTCTCAAATGAAACAAAGCCTTTGGGCATACACTGACATATCCTTTCAAAGTAATGCACTATGCACCTTATCTTGCTTTCTTGTTTCATACACTGACGCGTATAGAGACACCTGTAAACACACACACACATACAAGAAGGGTTTGTAACTTTGGGAAGTGTTGTTGTTACATGTGAGGATAAGGATGGAGCCAACATACGAAAAGAGTTCATCGAAATTGATTCCTCGAAGATGCTTTAAGCGTCTGTCAACTTCAGGGAACAAACAAAAAAAGGAACATACAAGAATAGCTGCAATCAACTCCTACACAAGACCCAAAAATAATACTGAGTGGTGAGAAATGTAACATAGCACATGCATATAGATTACTTCTCATAGCACATGTTTTGGACTCGTAGAGTATGTACCTGGCTAAGAAACACAATGCCAGCTTGTTGTGGCCTCAATAAACGAAGCCCTGACGTAACTCCATCAAGAACATTGTCTGCATTCTGATAATGTGTTTCTAACAATGAAGGCAGCTTGAGAAGCAATCCACTCAATGCAGGAACCACCTCACCAAAAAACTTAGCTGACTCTTCTCTCGATATTTTCTACATCACAGCAAAAACATTTATTCACATTCAATATCAGACACAATGAATTAAGAAGCACAAAAAGAAACCAAGAAAGTACCTCGTCAAAGAAGAGAGCATATCCTTGTGACGCATAAGGTGCGTGATCAGATGCATTCAAGGAGAGGGATCTTCGCATATTCGTGATACGCAAGGCAAGAGCCTCTCCAGAGTTTACCATTGACTTACTCGGCCCCGTAGACATTGTCTGAAGCTGTTGTTGAACGGAAGGTGGCCACACTAGAGATTGAGACTGAAACACAAGAGGTAGATACTTAAGGACTGACCAAAGATCTTCCCTCTTCTCCATCTTTATTGCTTTTCAAGTAGTGTCTGAAATCAATCTAAAAAGGAGATTTGATGTTGTTTCTTATATTACTTAGTTTGTTGACTTGCTTGAAGGACACGAAACTCATTATATTATCATTATTAACAGATGACACCACCAGAGTCAAAACAAGAACACGCTGTCCTGAGAGACTCGGTCCATTTGGAGAAGACCGAAACGGCGTGTAGTCTGTACACTGTAGTTCGAAACGGCGTCCAGTTGTTTTTAAACCGAACCACATATAGTATTTGGTCCGGTGTACCGGTTTATTCCGGTTTGGCTCTGTGAAACAAACAAATGAAAATCTGGACTTTGCAAATTTCCATGTTACTCTGAAATCAATCTTGAGAGAGAGTAAAGACAGAGTTAACTCTCGTGAGATTCAAAGTAAGCTTCTCTTCACGTCGCTTATTTTGTGGTATTAAAAGTTCATTTTATTGAAAACTATAGATCATCTTTTGATTTCTGGGTTTTGATGATTTGATGTTAGATTTGTTGGTGGTGCTACCACCATGGCTGGGGTTATGCAGAAGTTCCTTGTTGCATCAATGTTCATGTGGATGCTTCCTGTTGCGATTTTGTACGGATTCAACAATGATTTGCTTCCTGGTAAGGAAGGAGTGCCTATTTACTTATTTAGTAATGCATCATGTGGTTGACTTTTTTTTCGTTGATGCATTGCTTGTGCCTGTGGTGCTTAGTACCAGTTGTATAACGTGTACTAGATCACATTGTTTACACGTAATAAGTTGTTCTCCTAGTAAGACCAAAAAGATTTCAGGAAGCCTGTGGTGTTCTGTAATTGCATCTATGATAATGCCTTTGAGCTTTTATTAAAATAAAATAATAAGGTGCTATCTTGGGCTGGAATCTTGTAAGAAATCATCAGAGTGGATAAATAACTTTGGTTGTGAGTTTGAGAATGGTGACTAAAAGATTCATGTACACTACATGTTCGTTCCCTTATTTGATGGATTGTGTGTATCATTTGAAATTTGCATTATGGTTGTGAGTTTTTTCTGGTCTGTGACTAAATGACTGATTGTATAATTGCAGAACAGTTTATTAACAAGTTGATGTTTTTCTAGAAACCATATGGCGTTATTTGCTATTTGATTATCCATCTAGCTTTGCTTTCACATTTACTATCGAGTCTGTCTTACAACTATGATCTGTATATGTATGTGATTCCTGATCATAAGTCTAGTCTTGTTGATTAGGAGTCTCTAGATTGTGGCTCCTTGTAAGAGGTTGTACGCTTGCACCATTTCAAATTGAGTTTAACCACTATCTCAACAAGTTTGGAAGGATGTTTATTATTTTGTTTTATGGGGAACCACTATCTTCGTTGTTTTCCTTAGAGGAGTATCTTCACTTCTTCAGTTCTACCAAGGCTCTTTTTAGTGGAACTTGAGTCTTGAAAATACAGAACTCAGGTCGTAGGCATCGTAGTAAGTAGTCGGAGTTGTAAACATATATTTAAAACAGCTAGAAAAGGCTATGCTATGGTTGTAACCTTGATTCTTGTAGAGCAAAGGTAGTTTAGTCTTTGAACGTTTAGTTCATGTAATGAAGTTTGATTATTTATGTTGGCCTTTAATTCGTTTACTGTATTCTTGGGCATAATGTAATCTGTTGTAGTTTCCAAGTTTTAGATTTGTAAATGATACAGAAATCGTTTAAAGTTGAAGGCATATGTAAGAGAGCTTTTACCACTTCTTACACTGCTCTGTTTAAAATCTTTGTCAGGTTCAACAACATTATCTCCGCATTCTCTAACACTACTGAGTGGATTTCTTGCTGTGGTATCAGTCAATGTAATGATTGTGTTCTACATCTGTATGGCCCTAAAAGAACCTATAGATAAACACAAGCCAGACGCATCGTTTGTCGCAGAGGCAAAAGATAGTGTGAAGAAATTGACATCAGGAGTCCCAAGTACTGACCCGGCACTCAAGAAACAAGAGTAAGAGCTAAACAAATCCTTTTTCAGGACTAGGTACTGTGCGGAGATTGCCTCAGATGGAGAGCAGAGCTCAGGTTTTTGCAATGTATTGCTCTAGTTGTAGAAATTCTTGCCTGATAAACCATCCATCCTCTACTGTGTTATTTGAGGGTTTTGGGGTTGTTTGAGGAACATAAACCAGGATGCTCACATAAACAATCGTCCATTGCGAGGAAGCTAAGTGAATTATACGGTAAAAGTTGTTTTACATGTTTTGAGTTTTGAGTTGTTTCAACTAGACAATTACTGATGGAACTCTCGTTTGTTATATCCAAACAAGCAATTTGAGATTTCGATAATTATGTTTCAACTTTCAAGTCATTCTATAGATGTCAAAACTAAGTGAGCTGGGTGGAGGGAAGACAAAGCTCCAAAAAACATACATGGAAGCCATTACCAAACTAAGCTAATACAGTGTGTTAAAATTTAAGTTTATAAATCTCGAATTCTTTGCAGGTAACGTTATTTAAGATATTTAAGATGATTTATAAATTTTATTTAATTGATTACTAAAAACGGTAACACATATTATGTTTGATTTCGAGTATAAATACATTAAAAACCTTTTGAATGATAGTAATTTTCACTTTATGAAAGAATGGTCGTACAACCTGAAGATTAACCTTTGCCGATCTCTGTGTGAGATCATTTCAATATCTTTCCCAAAAAAAACACATCCCAAAGAGACAGACACAATGTAAATAAAAGAGAGCAAAAAATCCCCAGACAACACACAGAACCATGCAAGAAGAGAAGACCTTTTCTTCAGACCATAAGAGACCCATTCAACCTCACCAAAACATTCAAACCTTCTGACCGCAACCACACGGTTTCACAAGGCTCTGGCAAAAATGATGTTTCTAAAATCAATCCACAAAAAGATGCTTCTTTGTTTATATAACCAAGAAGCAGACGGCAATGCTGAATATGTGTGTGGATGAGAATCTCACCAAAATGATTTTTTGTGCCTTATCAGACACTGCCATGAATTTTGATCATCCAAGCTTGAGAATCATACCGCAGGAACAGGAGTGGCAGCAGCCTTCTTTTGCTTCTCCTTCTCAATCTCCACTCTTCTCACCTCTGCGTGCTGTGCTATTCCATTTGCGATCGCCTGATATGTGAAGTCCAGCGACTGGTTAAGGTTCTGAAACCTCTGCGCATCTGATGACTGCATAACTGTTTAATGGACAAGGATGCTATTAAGTAAAGATGTACGCCTATAGTATTGTGTGCTCGAGATTGGTGACAGAAAAGATGTACCTCTAACTGCGTCGACGAAGAATACAAAAGCGTCCACTTCATCAATGGGCGACTGGAACTCATCGTCGTCATCGCTAAAATCATCATCAGAATCATCTTCATCTTCATCTTCATCATCATATCCATAGGACTTTGCCTACGAAAATGAACAAGCGAATTGGCAAAGAGTCAATTCTAGCGAAAACAAAATAATTAATCTTTTAGCAAAAGGAACAAGTACTTGACATACCAGTGCAGCTAACTTCTTCAGTCTCATGCTTTCTGCTTCATCTCCATCATTCGTATCATCCATCCCCATCTCCCCATCAGACCCATCCCCATCCTCATCATCACTATCGAGTCCATTCATCTCATTCTCATAATCAACTTCTGCCTCCTTTGCAGCTTCTGCGAGAAATATGGGAAAATTATTTGAAAACGTTACCACGTCAAAGTGGAGAGAAAACGCATCAGTTGCACAACATACCAGCTAGCTGATCCTTATATGCAACCAGTAGATCAAGTGTTGCTCTGAAAACACGCTGCAGAGCTTCGTCTGGAAAGTGACCACCCGGGAGTGCAAGTAATGAAGTCAAACCCAAGCAGCAAATCTTTTTATCGTGTTCCCTTGAATAAAAGAAAGTCCCACCATTACACTTATAAGCTCCCATGAACATGATAATTATTAAGCCATCATAATATAGCATCAAAGATACCTTTTGAAATTTTTTGGCAGGCCACTCTTTTTCTTTTGTTGCAACATCTGGAACCAAAGATCAAACACTGTTGAAGCAAGCCCAGTGCTATGCAATACACCAAGCGTTAAACCTGGATTGTAGTAAAGCATATTTGCTACCTGCGAACATAGAACAAAAAAAAATTAAGATTTAGTAGATATAATGGTGGTTCCCTTGCAACGAGACTTCAACCCTTAGTTGCAACCATCAAGACAACAATGGAACCAAATCAATGCAAGCCGGCATGATTCATATAGTGACACTGAAAGAACATGACACCTATAATTAAACAAAATAAACTGTATGTTGGAATCACAGCAGGTCAACAAATCTCCACACTTCTTACCACTTGTATAAGAAGACACTTTAAGTATGAACTCTCCGCACGTTGTAACCGGTCAACTGTGAGTCGCAGATATGGTTCAACCCACTGATCCACATGTCCTTTGCAATTCTGGAAAACAACTTCAATAAGCTTCGGAGCAGATTCAACATCATTGTCTTCTATGTTTCTGTCCGTCATAAGCTGTAGAAACAGAAACGTGAGATACAAATTAACTATGAAGCTCAAATGGAATTGCTCTGTAGACTGATGAGTGTTCTGCTTGAGTGGAGGAACTTGAGAGATGATTATATATATGTGCAGTATCTCCAGGAATAATTGTCAAATGTAATGCGGAATGTATATGTTATTCTTAGTGTTGTACGAGAAAGTATGAGCAACTTGGAATTTCTGTTATACGATAAAAGATGATTTATTCCTTATGAAAGTACAAAATCCCACAGCCTTTTAGTTTAGAAGAACCAACAAGCAGACCATATAATTGCATTATAACTATCAGTAGATATACTTACCGTTGAAAGAACATTGTATAGACTTTGCTGGTAGTCGGGCTCCTTGCAAGTGAGGAAATGAGCAGTTCCTCTTGATATAAAGTTGTCCATCGGAACCAAAATATCTAAATTTTCAAGGAACAAATTAGTGAATATAATTAGAAAAAGATTGACTTGGAGATTCTACAGTAACAGCTAAACTGAACAAAAACAGTTATGAGAGAAGCCATACTTGGAAAGAAATCAATTGCCCAATCGACCAATGCTTCAACCAATAATGGCCAGAGACTCCATATGTCCAACGATATGTTAGGTGAATAAAAGGTCATGTATGATGCAATCTCCAGGACTTCTTCAAATACATCTACCAAAGAAAATAGGATGAGGATTCATTAGTACCGATATTAAAACAGTTGGAAAAAAGAAAGTGAGTGATCTTGAAATCTGATGCTACTACACAAAACAAGGACACGTAAATGTCCTATCTAAAAATGCATCATCAATCAAAATGGCCAACAAACAAATCCAAAAGTACACCATCTGGACACGATGTAACTTACTTGTGCTTGGAGTCAACAAACTAAGGACCAGAGCTAGATGGGGAAAAAATAAATAGAAGTAATTTTATAGATAAATTTACCGTGGCCATCAGTGGTCAACATTTTCTGCATTATTGGAAGTATCGTTGGTTCTATCTCAACAAACAGCTGAGGAAGACTGCTAACAGATTCAAGGATAGTACTAATGGCACGCAAACAACCAACTGCAGCTAAAGCTCCCATATCATCCGTATCATCACTGGCTTCTGACGTGCTTAAGCACCTCCAAAATGCAGCCGCCTAAGAAAAAGGAGAGGCAGAAATAATCTTAAAGTTCAAATATTCAAGAAAACTAGACACATAAGAGAGCTTGTTTTCTTACCAGATTTTGGCATAATCCAAAAGCATAAGGAGCCATCTCCTCACCGAACTTATCGACAATGGTCTCCAACGTAAAAACAAGGTCTTCATTCTCTACCTCATTCATGAGTTTGAAAAATTCTGATAGGAGCAAGATCACCAATCAAGTGAAAGGATTAGTTTATTTCAACAATGCTGACTATCAAATTTTAGAAACAAGAGTTACCTACCATCAAGTAACTGAGGGAGGATTGGACGTATCTCATTCAAATCTGCAAGTTTGACCAGACAGTTTTAACTAGACATATTATATATATATAAACCACACACAATCAAGAAGATGACGCACATGGTAAACAAGTGCAAACAGATTCATGCATACAAATGCAACGGAGAAAGTCACATACCCTTGCACGCCTCAACAAATGAACGTAATGCAAAAACTGAATCAACACGGACAGGGAGATCAGGATCGCGCATTCCCGAAACAACACTGTGCAATGCTTTACGAAAGTTGTTCTGGTCTGAGAAGTTGATATGGGCATATTGTCCGGCTACCCATGCGGCCTACATCCAAAACCTTAATCGTTAAACAGATCAGGGGCTCCCAAAGAGTATTCTATCTAATACTGAACATAAAACAGGAAGCCCATCCTAAAATATTGACAACTTTGCAGCAGTCGCCCAAATATTGCAACAATATATCCTTTTCCTTCAATTTTTTAAGCAATCATACATAGTTCTCAAATAAATTGAGAAGTACAATAGAACCCTATTATGGCAACCATTGGTTGCTGAAGTAATGACACAGTTAAAGCCAAAAACAATGAATACCTTAGCTCTGAGATGTCCAGCTGGACTACTGAATTCAGGAAAAATATTTTGCACTAACATACGCTCAAGTTCAGATTTATAGGGCTCAGTTTTTTTCAGTTTATCACAAAGAGCTCCAACAGCAAGCATAGCACCATCTTTTTGACGGTAGGGCTTATGTTCGGCAGGAGCTTCGTCATAACTACAAACAGTGTGAAGAAAGTTCACAACAAGACACAACTGAAAGAAGAAGATCCAAGCAGAATATCTCAAATGGAATACCTCCTGAAGATCCCTACAACAAACTGAATAAACTTTGGGAGGTTCTCTTTCCCACGTTTTTGAACCAATTCATTTACAAAATCCATAGACGCTGTTCGCGGACTGTACAAGTCTTCAATGATATCTGTAATGCAGCACAACAGATATCATTAAATGATATGTAAAAAGCTTTTCAAGAAATTCACTATATTCAATACTTACTGTAACCTTTCCGCACATATTCATGTGGGTCTTCCTCCCAAAGTTGTTGATCAGAGTCATTAAAGCACATCAGAGGGAAAACAATCTCAAAAAGCAGAACATCCAGCCGAGGCCGCAGCAAACTGTACATGCTATTCTTCGAAATACTGCAGGTGGAATGAATTAGTGTCAAGGGATTAAGAGCTCCCTTCAACGAGAACTGGCACATATGTCAAAAATATAGTCGTAGTTTTTTTCCTTATGTGGGAGGGAAGATGACAAAAATACATCTTAATCTTAATACATGATAAAATGTAGAATACTGTAAGGTAACAAAAAAGGTAGAATAGTGTAAACTACCCAGAAATCATATGAATCTAGAGTTTTCTAGTTAAAATCAACAACGTTAAAATTGTTGACCACAAAAAAAATCTACAATGCCAGGGAAATAAGAATGTGAGTCAGTAAAGTGTGTATTCTGAACGCCAATGAAACTAAAGCACACCAGGATCCGTAAGACCAACCTGTTACTTAAGTACTGAAGGAGAAGATTGGTAACTCTGTCAGGAATATAGCCTCCAACACGAAGCGTATTCAGAAAATTTAGGTGCCCTTCCAAAATTCTGCCAGCATAAGTCTTTTGAAACATCTGGGCGAATGGTTGGTTTTCTAGAGTTTGAAGTTTTGGGTCTCCAAACCTATCACAAAGAATGTTCACAAAAATTGAATGGACCTTCTAAGAGTACCCTTTTTTTAACATAGTAACTTCAGAGTCATACCTACTATAGAGCCTGTTTAAGATGTGCACTGTCCACTTCTTGACCTTCCACCAGCCCCAAGATTTTCTAAGTTCCGGATCCATAGGCTGGCCTTCAGTTGGAACAGGACGTTCCGAAACACTTAAGAACAGAAGCATCCATGCATTGAATACGTTTGGATCAGCTAATTGCTTTGGGAGCTCCAGCTGCCACAGAAATAGTTCAAAAGAATCATGTGGTGAATCTTTGGAAATTAACAAAATGAAGATCATGGTTTCCATAAATCATTGAAAATAAAAAATAAACAGGACGGCTTCCGGAAGCCTCCGATGTCATCTTTTATTATTGATTGTGGTTTGCTATACCAAAGAAGAGTTTAGCTAGCAAATTTCCAAATGCCAATATTATAAGATACCATGCAATGCAAATGATAATCGACAATAAAAGAAAACAGAGACATGGATCAAAAATGGAGTTGGAACCACCTAACAAGGAGTCGTTTTCCAACATCTTTCACTTGAACTGGTTTGAATTGTATCTTAGCGATATGCGTATTAAGTTTAGGAAAAAAAACAAAATGAAAACTTTGGAAGACAAAAGCACAAGTAAAGTAACTGATTTAGCGACTTACATATATGGATGACCAAAATATTTTGCATATCAGCTTCATAAGTTCTGCTATCTCCAGCGAGGGATTTTCTATCTGAATAAGCCCATTAAAAATATTCAGAAGTACAGGAAATGTCTCCTCCACAATGCGGGAGACTGGTGTCCTCTCCTCGTCTGACTTGAACCTAGTAAACAAAATTATGAGACAGAATCAAGGAGATGGGGCTACTTAGGCGTAAAATTTGAGATTACTATCCAGATTTTCTGCTCCTTTAAATGGAATGCACACCTTTCGTTTCCTAAATGGAACTTGTCTAAACTTCATAAAGCATTATGAACATTGTTTGAAAGAGCCATGAACACCACTGTATTCTAATAATACACTTAAAATTTAGTCTTAACACTTCTTGTCCAATACATTTGTATCATCCCCTAATTTTTTTGACTAAGGAGTAGTTACGCCTACATTTTTTATACCCTGTGTGATACACAGAAACATTCAAATCTGAGCTACTGCCACCGCATACAACCATACCAAAAATTTCACTAACAATTCATTAAAATCATACACGCGGGATTGGGGATACGTATGGAAAGTGATAAACTTACTCATATTTTCTAGAGAGTATCCGCAACACAAACAAAGCTCCATAAATTTGTTGATTCTGCAGGTTGTACTTCACCCAATCCAGAAGACGTGGCCACTGTTCTGGGTAGTCAGCATAAACAATTGTCTTCAGACACTCTCCAAGTTGTGATCTGGATCAGGAAATTAGGAGAATAAAAAGAATGATTAGCGTTGAGAAAAAATACATGGTTGTTGTAGAGCCTTATACAAAAGCTTCGAACTTCGGAAAATATCATCCTCAGTCACTGTTTCATAACATCTAGCAGCTAAGGATATTGCAAAAGACACAAAATGCATTATGCATATATGTGCTTCAGTTCCAAGCCAGACAAATAGTGATGACTATCAGCTTGAAGACTATCAATCAAATAAGATGTTACGTCATATTTTCACAAAGTCACTTGAAGTCAAACCTATGAGAAACTGAATGACTAGAACGATAAGTCCCCAAGCTATATCTTGCAACTTTACCTGAGCAAGGTTGGAACTTGGGTGACATAGACGAGGATGTTGTCCCTAACCAACTCTTTGTCGCTTTGCAATATCCTCGGCTGCTCTCCTGCAACCGTCAAACACACAGAATCAACCTAAAAGCTTCCAAAAACAGCAGGAAAAATTACAAAAACTATTATCATCATTACTACCAGAATCATCAGGTGACCAGTTCTTAGCAATGAAATTCTTGAACTGAATACTAGCAATCTGACGCACTGCAATGTCACAGTTCCCATCCACCACTATCTGCAATAACCTCACCAGATGCTGCGGCGTGTGCTGCAACTGCAAGAGAAGAGCGTAACGATAAACACATGCATAATGAACTACACAACTTATTCCAATATAACTATTCAATAAAACGAATCGAAGAACGGTTAACACATCTTAAGAGGATTCAAACTTATTCCAATATAACTATTCAATCAAACCAATCGAAGAACTGTTAACACATCTTAAGAGGATTCAAACTTATTCCAATATAACTATTCAATCTAACCAATCGAAGAACTGTTAACACATCTTAAGAGAATTCAAATTCAAGTAAAAACTAAGGAGACCTGATTGAGTTGCTGCTCGGAAGCTTTGCGTTCATCGGGATTGGGGCTGAGAGCAGCGGCTCGGAGGATCAAAGCGAGGCTAGGCAGATCCATCTTCCGATGAGTTTGGAAACTGAGAAAACACTAGACAGAGTCCACGGGGCGCAGATTGTCAGAAGCGATGGTGGAATCGATCGTAATATGCCGTCTATAAAGCCCTAGAGAGAGCTCAGCTGAATAGGCGGAGACTCGGTAGAGCGTGAGATAGGGTTTTAGAGCGACGAAAAAAAGGAGGAAGAAGATGATTGTTGGCGAGAGTCGAGAGGGGGGCAAATAGAGCTGGAGGAAAATGGAGTATTTAAATCCCTAGGGTTGTTTAACTACTAAACCCACTTTATTTTGATTGACCCGGTTCGTTTTATGGAGCCGGTTTAGATCGAACCAGGTTCTTCTCCGGTTAAATGTATTACATGTTTTTTTCTATATCAGTGAAGAGGAGTGACATAACTCATAGCCATACCATATTTGATGATATTTCAATAAATTAAATTCCACTCATGGGTAGCAGACGATAATGGAGTGGGATTGGGTTTCATTCTCTTTGATGGGGATACAATGCATAATGTTAACAAGAAGATTTTTTTAGAAAAATTATGAGGATACTAGATCAAGAAAAATATAATCAAGATCAAACTCATGATATGAAAGACTTTATGAATTATGATCCATACCAGCATCAAAAGAGAGGTAACATTTACTATACTAACACTATAACACACAATGTGATATTCAAATACCGTAAATAAATTTGACTTTTAGCAATTGATATGCTAGCAATAAATTTTGTATATTAGCGGAAAAAAAACAATAAAATTTTGTAATATGACAGATACTAAAGAAACATGTCTATCTAATTATAAATGGTGCTTAGATATGTAATTATAACTTTTGACTTAACATGTATAACACTTAGCTTTATTTATGATTTCATATGCACTAATATCAAATTATAAAAGCAAAATGTAGAAACACATATACCTGGTCACACACTTTTGCTACACAAGCAATCTCATTTGCAACCATGAGAACATGGACACGTTTTGAAGCACGTACCTGAAAAAAAATAAAAATCAAAGTTAGTATTTACTTCAAGCTGTTAAAATAGGAATTTGGTAGCTTATTTAAGCACAATGTTCCGTGAAAATCAGAACTCGTCTTTACCTCATGTATTACTTGTGATCTCATGATTGTTAGATACCTTAAAAAAATAAATAAGAACTAGTTAGTCTTACTTCGCATAGATGCCTCATGCTTACCTATATAAGCCGTGGTGGGTAAAGTAAAGAATCACTCTTTGATTCGTAGTCTTTTGAAATTGTTGGTCGTATCTTCCATCCAACAAAACAAAACCAATGCATAGTCTTTGTATAAAGATCTTGATAAAGCGAATAATTCTTTTCAACACATGCTCAAAGCCGTGGGCACTTCCCTACATCCAGCAAGCAATATAATCTGTCTAAAAACATGCTTAAAGCCGTGGGTTCTTTCCTTCATCCAAAAAGGAATATATAAGGCCTGTTCGTTTAATAAACACCAGCGGCAGCCGCAGAGGTTCATAAAAACAGCCATGTTCTCGGCAAATACATCACACTCGCGTCAAAAGAGATTCTCTTTTTCAGACGTTACGGCAAGTAATAACCGGCAAATGCGACGCAAGAAATAACAGCGGTAGCGGCAACTCTGGTTTCCTGTCACTAATCCATCCGTGGCGACTGACGCAGCCGCACGTAACTTGTAAATTATTACTGTCGTAGCTTTAATTACTATAGTCTCTGCCTCAAGACACGCTCAAAGCGGTGGGCACTTTCCTTCATCCAATAAGACAACATAGTCTCTGTCTAAAGACATGCTCAAAGCCGTGGGTACATTTATTAATCCAATAAGGCAACATAGTCTCTGTCTAAAGACATATAGTTGTTCTAAGACTAAGCCGTGGGTGGCAAGATAGAGTCTTTGTCTTAAGACTATCATGTTTTTCCTTCTCATAACATTCCTTTCCTTAGGCGCACTACAACCAATGTATCAGGACAATATCCCCAAATAAGGATCTCACAGAACATTATTAAATTAATGTCTGCTAATGATCTTTTGGGTCTGAAATTAAAAAAACAAAAGCATAAACTCAGAGTGCTAGACGGAGAGGTTACCTCTTTGACAAGACAAAACTCGAGCCAGTTGTGTACTCCATTTATAGTCTATGTCTTGAGAAGTTTTTCATCTGTTGGTCATATCATTCCATCCAACAAATTCAAAACTATAAGCCATTTTAGGTTCAGTCTTTGTCACAAGATTTTTGGACTATTTTTCGTTTTTACCATCCAACAAGTCAAAAATAGATCTACAGTCTTTGTCTAGAGACTTGTCTAAGCCTTAACATGGTGAAGGAATCTGTTTTCTTTGAAATTGTTGGTCGTTATTCCATCTAACAAGTCAAAGTTGAGCCATCTTGTCTATGCTGTGGGTATTTTAAGTTCATCTAACAAGTCAAAAATGGGTCCATATAGTCTCTGTCTAAAGACTGCTTAGAGCTGTTGTATTTTTTCCATCCAACAAGTCAAAATTAACCCACAAGGTTTGTCTACAGAACTGATCAAAGCCGTGGGTAGTAAGAAAAAGATTCATTTTCATTTTCATAGTCTTTTGAGACTTTGTATATGTTGGTCGTTATTCCATCCAACAAGTCAAAACTAAGCCGTAAGTAGTTTTTTCCCCATCGAATATGTTACGTGGATAGTTTCTTTTCTCCCACAAGTCAAAATTAAGTCATCTTGTCTTTGTCTAAAGACTGCTCAAAGCCATGTTTTCTTTTCTTCATCTATAAAGTCAAAAATTGAGCCCTCTTGCCTTTGTCTTAACGCCTGCTCAAAGCCGTGGGTACTTTTTGTTGACATGAAGAAGAGTTAAGCTGCGAGACTTGAGAATTAAGTTGTCAGACTTGAATATTAAACTCAGGATTTATAAGAGCAGGCGCATTAGTGATACTGGGTGGGGTTCGCCACTTGGCATTTTTTTTCGTTGGCTTTTCTTTTTAAAAAAATAATAATTAATTATTGGACCAATGGCGGGCCGCCACGTGTCGTGGAGCTCCCCATGACGTCATCGAAACGTCATCGAACCGAGCCTTAGGGAGTAGTCGACTGGACACGTTGACATAGGAAAACTATTTTTTTTCCTTTCTGGGCCTAGGAACCCGCACTCTGAACCCCCTAAAAACCATTACTGCGCATGGTCTAAGGCTTTATAAGGATTACTTGAGTAATGAAGAGAAGACAAAAGAGAGAAAATAACCGTTAAAGATAAAGTAACCGTTGAAGATATATTAAATAGTTTATTGTTTTGTGTACTACGGCATCTTGCCTTTAAATACTTGTATCCAGATCCACAATTAAATTAAGAAAAATAACTTCCTCATAATCTTTCTCTTTCTCTCTCAAGATTCAAATCTCTCTCTCTCTCTCTTGTTCTTCATCCGGTTCATCTTCATCCTTATTTACTTTCATGGTATCAGAGCTTTAAGCTCCTGATTACCTCAATTACTTCCGCAAGCTTACTCTATTCATCTTTATCTCTTGATTCTCTGTTTTTATTTCACAATCTCTCTACAGATTTATCTTATACTGTTGATAATAAATCTGAGTTTTTTTTTCCTTGAGTGTTTTCTTTAAAATTATTGGTTGGGCTCTCTTTGTTCTTTCTCTAATCTTATTTCTTGAGAGTTTATCTTGTTTCTAAGCTTGAGATCTCTCAGCTTCAGATCTAATTTATCTCAATATCTCAATGGAGCAGTACAACGCAGTTTACATTCCAGTCACACTCAAGGGACCAGGAAACTATAATACCTGGTCTAGGATGGCCAGGACAGCCCTTGGTGGTAGAGGTCTTTGGGAGCATGTCACTTCAAGTTCAGCTCCAAAGAAAATCACCCAAGGAGAAGATGGTAAGGAGGTTGTAGTGATAGATGAAGGCAAATGGGTTCAGGAAGATCTCATGGTGCTGTATATCTTGCAAAGATCTCTTGATGGTCCTCTTATGGACTCTTACTCACACTGCGAAACTCCAAAACAATTGTGGGATACCTTACACAAGGTGTATGGCAACACTTCAAATCTCACCAGAATATTTGAAGTAAAGAGAGTCATCAACAACTTACAGCAAGAAGATGAGGACTTCACCAAGCACCTTGGGAAGTATAGTCAGTTGTGGTCTGAGATGAAGATGTTAAGGCCAAGCTCCAATGATCCTAACACACTTGAAGCTAGGCATGAGCAAGATAAGGTCTTTGGACTGCTTCTCACACTTAACCCAAGCTTCAATGATGTGGTGAAGCACATATTGCGAGACAAGGAGCTTCCATGTTATAATGAGGTGTGTGCACAGCTTCAAAAGGAGATTGACTCAGATGGTCTCTTTGGTGGTGGAAACAGGGAGCTAACTATGGCACAAAAGTCTGAGAAAATAGAAAATGCTGCAGCCAACAAAGCCCACTTCAAGCCAAGAGGTGGTGGAGGAGATAAACAAGTAACTTGTGAACATTGTAAGAAGATTGGTCACTCCAAAACCAACTGTTGGATTCTCCATCCTCATCTCAGACCAGCCTCATTCAACAGATACAATCAAGGTCGAGCTCATGAAACTAGAGCTCAAGAAGGTGCTCAGCCAAACTATCATACTATGCGTATGGGAGAAGATGGGAGAGCCATGACAGAAACTACTCGTGTGTTTGGATCAGGATCTCAAACCACTCCTCAGTCATCCAATGAGGATACATTCATCCGCAAGTCTGACTTTGAGGCT
>JABAYD010027166.1:0-10014 GCA_014822095.1 Diplotaxis tenuifolia | reverse complement strand
AATTCAAATCTCTAGAAACACAAAGGATTATAAGAACAACTTTTCTTATTGCTTTAGAAACTACTCAAAACTAAAGCTCTCAATGTTTCTCTTAGATCTCTTATGGAACACCTCTCCATAAGGTCTATATTTATAGTTAAGACAATTCTCTTTAACATGTGAGATATGGAAAACACAAACCTAATCTAATAGAAAACTTCATTTTCCTATTTGTAGATTTTCCTATTGTGTTTATCTTAACATATTAAACATCTAATAATATGTTAAGTTTCTTAAAATGGTGTTTTGTGGCTTTCTCATTGGTTGTCTTATGTTTCGTTGGAAAGATATGGCATTAAGGATTGAGTTTTTGTGTCATCAAAGTCGCAGGACTTATGAGAGTTTTGCATTATTTGGGAATCATGATTGTTTTGAAAGCAGGAATATATGGATATTGCAAGTGAAAAGACGATTCAACTTGGTCTCTTCAAACCAAGTGGCTCCCTTACTGTCAAACCAGTTCCGCTGGGATATATCAATCAAGCAAACGAACATGAGGAACTTACGTGTAAGAGAATGGTCACTTTGGAAAAAGGAACGTAATATGACCAAGTTAATGGGGTGCTTTGACACTAAGTGGGATACACAAGGTAATGGCTTTTTACATGGTTTTTTATATAATTTGAGGACATCAGGAATGAATCAGGGGAAGAGAAGCCATATGAGGACTTTGGTAAATGACACAGGGTTAAAACATATAATATTGATGGCGGATAATAGTAAAACCATTGGTAACTTCAGGGTATCATTAAACTCAGCTGTGATGAGCTCCATAGAGCATTTACCAGATTTTTTTATAATGAAAATCCTCGGTTGGAATGGTCGTGGTATAGGAAGTAAATGGACTATTAGCTATCTCAGAGAGATATGGCACAAACATAAACCAGATTTTTTGTTTCTATCTGAAACAAAACAAGATCGGGAATTTGTACAAGGATTTCAAGCACACTTTGGTTATGAGAATCTGACAACAGCGGACCCAATTGGAAATAGTGGAGGCCTCGCTCTCTTTTATGAAAATGGGGAAGATGGTTTCGGAACCGGAAGAATGACCAGCCTTTGCAATTTACTTGGAGGAAATCAAGCGTCTGAGAAAGAGTTTCCACAGTTCAAAGATCATCTATGTATCAAGAACGCAGAATTCACGGGGATATAATCTAGCACGGAGTGCTGAAAATCATTTGTCCTTTGTCCTTTACATGGATGCAGAACTGTCTTTTTGGTTTGCAAAGTCAATATGAACCTATTTATGTTGATGTAAAAAAAAAAGTAATAACATTTTCAAGAAACAAATATGTATATGACCTTAATTATACTTTTCTGCATAAAAGGAAATTACTTTCATAATTATAAGTATATATGTATATATAGTATTTTTAATAATGAAGAAAACTAAATATTTCTATTTACATCAAATAAGATAAAATTTGATTCTTATTGTTATCAATTATTTTTCAAATAATTTGCTTCTCACTATTTATGATTACTCGTGAAGAATATGACAACAGTAAAAATCCTACCAAATGATTATAATATGAAGAATTGTAATAAAAAAATTAAAGTTGTATTAATGGAATAAAATATAGACATCTATTGATATTAAAATAGTAGATTTAAGAAAAATACAACATTCATATATTATAAATGTTAAAATATCACTTGAATCTAAGTTTTTTGGCTTTTTCTAAAATTGGTGTTATTTTTTTTAACACATCTAATAATCTTAAAATATCTATGTCCATGTATCATGATCATATAAATTAAAAACTTTAAACCCAAAGGTTTATATAATATGTAAATTATATAAAGCTTTAAGTTTATGATTATGTAAAAGAAAAATAATTATCTAATAATTTCACGTTTATAAGAAAAAGCACTAAGAAGTATTAATAAGAAAAAATCTAATTCTGTTGTTAATTTATATAGAAATCTTAATCTTAACCCGATGTTTAACGATATTGTAATAATTTTGAACTCATATATTTTATTTGTCATCGAAAATAAGGTAGTTAAAAAGGAATACTACAAGCAAAATAAATTTAGAGATTTTGTAAATATAATTAAATCATTACTATTTTTATTTAACCTTGCAAATAATATTTTGTACAAAGCAATACTACAATTAAAATAAAATTATAAGAATTGTTTTTTTACAATTTTCTTTGTATAGTACTTTTTAACAACAAAAATACTATTAAAACTAGGTGTTTTCCTGCACCATATTTTTTGAAAATTTAAATCATATTTATCAATAAATGTTTGTTCATTTTAGATTTTGTTATGTCCATACAATATTTTAAGATAAAATATAATTTTATTTAAATTTGCAATTAAATATATATATATAATATATATATATATATATATTTAAAACTATAATCTAAGACATTTTTATCTATTTATTTTGGTTAAAATATTTTAAATAAATTCGAGAAAAATAATATTTTAGATATATAATTATCAAAACTTAAGACTAAATAATATTTTTACAATTTGCAGACATTTAAAAGAAACTCAAAGTAATATGATTAGAAAACTATATATCTTTTTAAATTGCATCATTTTTTAAAGTTTGTTTTAGTAATAACAAACATATATTATAAAATAAATTTAAGAATATTTAGAAAATTATAAAATTTTATTCCATTTTATTTTACTTTTATATTATATATTTTTATATTATTGATGATTTATGAGTTATTACCATATTTTAAAAACTTACCAAAAATATAAAACAATAATTAAAGTAAATACCCATGTCATAATTAGCATCAAGTCATGTCATATTTGTTAGTATGTCATGTCATCTTTTTGTGGCAAAGTCACTACTCAAATAATAGCAAAGAGATATATAAGAAAATATTTTTGTAAATATTAAAATTTCTATTAAATAAGTTTTGGTATTTTACTTTAAACCCGCGTTTTTAAACAAAAAAAAAATACTATTATTACTTTAAACCCACGATAATTAATTTTTTACAGTTTTTGTTTAAGATTTTTTTTAAAAAAGGAAAGCTAATCTTAATTATACTTTTTGCTTAAAATGAAATTATTTTCATAATTATAAGTATATAATTATAGCTAATATTTTTAATAATGAAGAAAACTAAATATTTCTATTTACATCAAATAAGATAAAAGTTAATTTTTATTTGTTATCTATTATTTTTAAAATAATTTGCTTCTCCCTTTTTAGTAACGATAAATAGTTTTTTTATTAAACTAATTCAGTTAAACAAAAAAATTTTGAATTCATTGTTTCTTGATGCTACATTTCCATTATAACAACTTAAATAACCATATTTGATATTTATTTTATTTTATTTTGAAATAAATAATATATGTTACTATTAATTTTTTTTAGAAATAGCAAAATTAAGATACTTATTTATAGATTTAATGGAAAAGCACGTGTAAGGAAATGACAATGATTTAAGATTAAGTTATGATGTTCTATCATGGTTGTAACATAACAACTCTATATATCATATCTTATCAGAGTTAACTAGAGGCGTTTTTACCATTCAAGTTTCTTGGGTTGCTTTTGAATCAAAGTGGTTTGATATTGGATCCTTGTAAAAATTGTTTGGTATTTTACTGTTAGATTCGGATTTGTTGTGTGCTTCCAACTTAAAACCAATCGAGTAATAAATGAATTTACCAATAATATGTTATATATTATTATGTCACAGTTAAACTCTCAGTGTAGAAGCTTATATTCTAACATCATTCCTTGAGATGATGGTTTATAATCATTAATCTCAATAATATTTTGGTATAGGATTTGATTTGGTCAGACCGCCAGACCATTCGGATTAGGTCAGTTTAAAATCAGTTGTGCCTCTTTCAATGCGCCAGATTAATTTCGTTCGGTTGGACAGAATGTGTTCGGGATATGATGCCATGTTAGATTCAGACTTGTTATGGATTTCCAATTTAAAATCAATTGATAATAAGTGGAATAGTTATAATCTTTTCTATATCTCTCATGTTCTAGTTAAACTTTCAATATGAAAACTTATATTTTCACACTTACGCGATTCTGAGTTTTGATATGTTCACAACAATTGGATACGAAATTCCATTTAATCAGAAGCAAAGTTTGCTTCCTTGGTGCAAATGTTTTAATTTCATACATCACTTGGTAAATGCATTTTCCTTGTTTTAGGTTTTTTATTTTTTATTTTTACACCAAAATATTTTGTTTGTGAATTTCCAGCAGCTGAAAGTTGTAGTTGATGCATAGTCCTTGCAGAATAAATGAATATATCTCTTTCTTTCCATCTCTTTTTGTATTGGATTCAGCCCACAGTACTGTACAACGTGTGTTTGTTTTAAAATATTTGCAATCCTTTTTCCCTTTTAGGATGTTTGTGATGTGTTCATCTTTGAACCTTGAGAACAATGTGTTGTTCTGGCACAAGTCAATCATTGAATTTGGTCAAAACTAACTACTATGAGTCCATAAAACAAAATCAGTGAATTTGACTTGCCAAACTGAATTTTGTAATTGAAATCAATTAACCAAATTACCCAACCTAACCGAACTATCCAAAGATTACCTTTGCTGAAACTAATCCAAAATTTATCTAAATTTACTCGGAGTTTGATAAAGTTCAGCAAC
The DNA here is from genome assembly GCA_014822095.1 of Diplotaxis tenuifolia. Classification (NCBI taxonomy): domain Eukaryota; kingdom Viridiplantae; phylum Streptophyta; class Magnoliopsida; order Brassicales; family Brassicaceae; genus Diplotaxis; species Diplotaxis tenuifolia. Next base: position 5,351 of record JABAYD010027166.1, on the reverse strand, counting down.
AAAATTTACATACCAAATAAACGGACTCCAAACCAAACAAAAGATTTGTTTGGTTCAGTTTAACATCTTTTTCTCAGTCTGAAATAACCAATAAACCATAGTAACTGAATTGAAATAACAAGTAACTGAACTCGCATGCCTAAATGAGATTTTGAATTTGCGTTTGATCAAATAATGATTGGTTATCTATTAGTTGTGCTATTGGTCCGCGTAGAACCAACGCATCGAAGAATTTATTGTCGTGATGTGTTATTGATATGTATGAACCGGCTCTGAGAATTTCAGAGAATTGGCAGCGCATTATGATCTTTGTACCTACTATAATATTTGATTTATCGAAAGAAACAATTCTTATTTTCTGTAAAACGGACAGAGCAAGTATTGACTTTTCTCCACAAAAATGTGGCCGTTTAAAATATTAAACAATTGAGCGGCAACAACAAACACAAGCTTGGCTAGCTTGTAGTTAGTAGTTGAGGTCGGCACAGTTCTGAAGCAATGTGTATCTATACTATTAAAAAGAAGGAATTTTGAAAAATCTACTTATAACAAGTTGTTGGACTCTTTCATTAGCTAAGTATTTATTTAGTCCTATCTTTTATTTTTTTTGTCCAACCTAATATTTCATAATATTTCTCTAACTATACTAGCCATAGTTAATGCTCCTAACTATCTACACATACATTACTTTACAATATATACAATATATTTACATACATTACTTCATTATACTACTTCATATAATTATATTATACTAACAGATCCTTTTTTTAATCGTGTCTCTGAATCTCGTGATCAAAACGCTAATGATTTATCCAATAAACAAAAATTATATTATCATCTAACTGTGTCTATTACAAACAAAAATCTCTTTTAAAAATGCATGATTATTTATGAAATTCAGTTTATTATTGGTTTTGGTTTTTCAATTTGGTACGGTTAGATTCGCGGCTCCAAATAAATGTGTCTAAACCTATACACTATCTTATATTGAAATTCACTTTAAAAGAATCTATATATTCCAGTGAGTTTAAAATTTCTAAGTTCCAAAGGACTTAAAAATGTCAATGTTCTAGCGGGTTTAAAAATGTCAATGTTCAAATGGTTTTAAAAATGGTCGATTATTTTTGAAATTCATTTCAATTTTTTGGTTTTGGTTTTTCAAACAAATATTTGTGGCTCCAAATAAATATGTCCAAACCTATACACTTTCTTATATAGTAATTCATTTTAGAAGAATTTATATATTCCACCGGCCTTAAAATGGTCAATGTTCCAGCAGGTTTTAAAATGTCTATGTTCCAGCGGGTTTAAAAATACTCAATTATTTGTGAAATTCATTTCAACTTTGGTTTTGGTTTTTCAATTTGGTACGGTTCGGTTCGCGGTTCCGAATAAATATGTCTACACCTATACATTATCTTATGTAGAATTTCAATTTAAAGGAATTTATATATTTTCAAAAACAAATTTGCGCTTTCTAAGCGCGGATCAAAATCTAGTTATTGTTATATTACTCTGTAAAGAGCAAAAGGAACATACTCAGAACTATATATCATTAGTAAAATATTTATTTACGTGTACATATCTTTATACTTTTTGAAGAGAGGCTTTCATTAATAATGCAGAAGAAAATAAATTATCAGATCAAAATATTATTTTATTACATGGTTATTTTCATAAATTATTCTTCCTGCTATGTTTATTTTACTAACTTATCCTTTATAGAACTTCAACTTTGTATGCTGTATATGTTTAATAACTTCACACATATTTTGACACCCTAAAAAACTCTAGGTCTGCTGCCACTGATTAATTTACCTAAAGCTGTCTCCAACACATATTAAAAAAAGAAGCATTGTTAAATCTTATTAACTCTTTCACACTATATTGGACAAATTGATCACATGACATCATCACTTTAATTTTAAATAGAATATGTTAACATGTCAGCCTTATAATTATTTAACAATTAATGCATTTACATTTTATTTTATTTTAACTCCGAAAATTTAATGTGTTCACACTAATTGTTTTTAATCAGTACATATTTAGTTCCTGCATTTTTAATTTTTGTATTAGTAAATTGAAATTCTCTGCTCAACTATTGAACAATATTGTTTTGAAAGAAAAAAAAAGCTACAAATCATTAAGATTGACATCAATTAAAATGCTTAAATGAAAATTTTGTTAGAAATTAAAAGTTTTGTATTTTTCCGAACTTAACCATGATTAAGGTTTCTGTACACGGAAGCAATAAATATTGTGATTGGTTATGAATTAAAGAAATTGAGGTAAAAACATCACACACCGAGTCAGATATTTAGTTTAGCCAAATGTTACTTTATTTTGCGAAGTTTTCATATCAGATTAAGAATCAAAAACATAATCAGATTTCTAGAAAAAATCAGAATAAAAAAACTCTTTAAAAGAAAAAACAGTTCATGAAATCGATTGAAAAAACAGAATTATGTTGTCAACTGAACAGAACACATTATTTTCACGCAACTCTAACACTTTTCATTCGATTGTATCATTTTTTATTATATCTATCAAAAGAATTATAAGAAAATGCATGTTATTGATTATATATCACATTAGTTTTGTAACATGCCAAACAAGATTGACACGATGTTCAACCATTTTATTAGTATTTTTAAAGTACGCTCCATAATTATGTATGTTAACTAAGCCTAGAATATTTTTTTTATATTTATTTTATTTTGCTCTATAATATTAGAAAAAAGTAAGCTTGTGCTAAATATTTGGACCAGAAGAATCGAACCAAACTATTTTTAGATTTCAAAGTAATACTAAAAACAAAATAAAACTGGATAAGTACTCAGATGGATCAAAAAGCTTAATATCTAGATAAGCAGATCCAAATATGATCCAAACTAAAATATCTTGGATACCAAAAATATTTAAATAACAATTATATACTTAAATATATAATTATTTTAAATTTATATTTATTAGATATTCAAAAATATAAAAATATCTAAAAATATCTAAAAATAATCAACATAGTAACAAATAAATATCTAAATAAATAAAAAAATGTACAAAATACTGAATATATATATTTGTTCTCCATCTAAATATTTAAATTAAACTAAGTTTATGTAAATTTAAATATTTAGTCTTACATGATTCAGTTTTCTATGTTTTCTATTATTTTATTTTTTCGGATTTTGAGGATTTAAGTATATTTGAATTTTGGTTAAAAACATGTATAATTAAAATGGATATCTGAATTCGAACCTAACCCATAGTGACTCGATCCAAATCCAAACCAAAATTTGTTAATATCCGAAACTATTTATTTTGAACTATAAAACTCTGAAATATGAATAGATGAATTGAATCCGAACGGATATATGAATGTACATTCCTAAAAAAACTATACAGCAAATCCTTTAATACAAAATACAATAAATAATTTAATAGTTTATTTCACTTTGTGTGCAGTGTACAGCGCAGACTACTAACTAGTATAAAGTAACATGTAAACAAAAATATGCAAAGAATAGTAAAAGAACCACAATAAACAAAATTTAAAGAAAAAACAAATACTTATTTAGGTTTTCTTTACGATTGTTTTGTGATCAGTGAACTTAAAGAAAAAATTGAGTCTTGCGAAGATCATGCTTTCTGTTTTGTTCCACCAGTTTAGTCGTTAGTTTGGTACTGGTCGCTTTCAACTATCGAATTACATTTTTTTTACCAATACATATATCGGATCGGACACATGTGTCATACTTGTGGTCTGAAACTGGACCAAAGTCATACTTACATTGGATATCTATTGACTCTATTATGTTATTAGCGGGTCTAAATCCGGTTTAGTTGTCTAATCCTCAATCTTACAACACATTACATTTCAGTATCGATTGGCTCCCTACTCCTACATAGCGTTTCAAGAAGCAAATCTAAATTCTTCCAGGAGGTACCAGTCCCTTGGACCAAAGCTGCTTTTGCCATTTTAGAGTATTCTGCTACATTTCCTCTTGTCAGTTTCCCCGTTTCTCCTTCCATTAGTTCTCGAATCTGTAAAATAAAGGTTTATAAAACTTAAAAAAAATTGAGATGTCCCTAAAATAACTATAAAATCAACTCACTGATTTGCATCTTGTCTATTTTTTTTCTTTGGAACATTTGTCTATTTTTGTCATCTATATTATTAAAACTGAAGTACATTTGAGAGTTATTTGGAAACATGAATAGCAGAATAAATAGGAATTGTTTGAAATATGGATAACAGAATAAATGAGAATTGTTTGAAAACATGGATAGCAATATAAAATATTATAATGTTCTTTTAGTAATTTCATTAATTATATTACCTTAACAAGTTATCACATCCTTAATTATATTTAACTTAATAATACATCAAATCATTAATTATATTACCATAAAAGTAATATTGTGAATTTTATTAGTTAATCAACATTAACTTTGTGCAAATTATAAAAATAAAAAAAAATGGAAAATAACCAGGTTTCGCATATTGTTAATAGTTCAGTTTAATCTATTTTACAAAAACCTTATTTAACCTTAGTTCCAATCGATGAAAAATTACGTTTTCGCATATATAATTCAAATACATAGTTTATGTGAACAAAACAATAACTTAATCAAAATAATTAAAATGTATTACACTTTTTGTCACTTAAAGTTTCACTCCACATAACTATTTTACTAAATAAAAAATTCTTTCTATTTCCTTTATTTTAGCCAAACATATAATAAGATTTTTTTTTAAACATTATTTACAGAATCAATTAGGTATGGACATTTGGATACTGATTCACGTACACTTTGTTTATTTTGGGATCAATTTTTTGGGTTTTCACTTTTGAAATTAAGCCACACTTAGATAGTATAAATTTATATGTGAGATTTATGTTGAATCTTCCCAGATTTGAATGATTTTGATGTATAAACAAAAAAAATATTTAAATAACCAATGTATTTAAAACGGATTTGGATATTTGTACAAAAAAGAATTTTATTACCCAATTCAGTTTGTGTCTTTTGAATACAATTAGCTATATAACGATATTTCTTTTACATTATCAATGACGTTATTCATATGTTTAAATTTTTATAAAACTATTACAAAAATAATAATTTTATAGTTTACATGTTAATAACAAAATTTCAATCGTTTTTTATTATATATTATTTTTTTGGATTACATTTGATTATTAAATAAATTATTATGTGAATGAAAAAATTTACTTAAAAATTAGTTGTATTTAATTTCTACTAAATTAGGATTGGAGTTTCAAAGTAATTCGATTACCATTTAGCAAATTTTTTATATTACTTAGATGATATAGTATTTG
>JABAYD010027161.1:0-15343 GCA_014822095.1 Diplotaxis tenuifolia | reverse complement strand
AAAATCTTTGCTTTTGTTTCTGGGTTTCTGTCTCATGCTCATCAACTTTGGAGTTGGATCCTCAAATCACAGACAGACAGAGAATCGTAGGAATAGCAATGGCAGAAGAGAGAGAGAGAGAGAGAGAGAAGGGATAAGGTTTTTATTTTGATTTAGAAAATTAAATTGATGGAAGACGATAAGGATGATAAAACTTGAAAAATATGCGTATGCGTGATTTCGGACACAAACAAACTTTAAACTAATGTAGTTTCCAATCCTTGGTTCTGATCTCCTGTATTTTTAGTATTTCGAAACGTTTAAAAAGTTAAATTACGAAATAAAATAGTTGCAGTTTTTTTAAATGTTCTAGAAAAACGCTGGTTGAGTTGGTCACAACTCAGCTGAGATAAAGGGAAGGAATATTCCTTTTTGAGTATTTGAAACTGTTTTAAATAGAAAAACAAGACCAAAACCAATAGATGATCATTATACAAAATATAAAATAAAATTTTGTAATTGTAAGTTTATTGTTAATTTTCATTTCTGTTGCAAATTGTTTTTGACCTATTGACATTTAAGAAACTTACTTTGTACTGTTTTTAAATCAATTAAAATTTTAAATTTTAAAAATAGTTTTAGTTGGTGAATTCTTAATTTTTCATAGTATACTTTGGATTTTGATTTCAGTCATTTGCTCAATGAGATTCCACAACAAATTATTTTGATATCAATTTTAAATACAATTTTTATCAAAACACTAGATTTTAAAAACATGATTTAAATCTTTCATTTTATTATAACACCAGATTTTAAATAAGTTTTAAGTCATATCCAATAACACTAAATTTTGAACCATCATTCGAATAGCAATGGATTTTTCTTAGATTTAAAATTTATTGAAAAGATACATAATTAAATAACACTCTTAGAACATTTTAAAGCCTTTGCCAAAAAAAAACATTTAGATAATTTTACAGGTGTCATAATATATACTTAAGTCTGACCCTCCCAAGTTTTAGATCTATTTATGGAAGCAAGCCTATATGAGGACGAATCATTGAATATTCATATCTTTATCCTCATTTTTTCTAGTTTTAAAAAAAATCCATTTAAAAAAAAATCAAAGAATTCATTAAAAAATCAAAGAATTCATTTTGTAAAACTTCAATAAAGATGAAAAGCTTGTCAAAATTGATGAATATATACAATTCAATGGATTGTATTAGTGTGCCCAGTCAAAGATTGTAAAATTATGTTAGTTTTAAAAAGTAATATCAAAATTAATATGTAATGAACAAAAATAACAAAAGAACTACAATTAAGTGTCAAATTCAATAGAGATAAACACGGTAATGATATGTTTAGAAGCTCTCAAATGGAATTTGTACATTATAGTATACTTTTACAGCAAAATATATCTATCTTTGGCAAAACTCGTTGAGAAATTCATGAGTGTGTTTTCACTAGATAAATGAGCATATTAACTATACAAAAATAATTGTATTAAGCAAAGTTGTAGTTGAAAATACCAGAAGTGCGTTTTTCGTTCATATTTGGTTAGCATTTGAAAGTAACTCTCGACTGCAATTAGATATGTATTTTTTACGGTGATACATACGGGTTTTATTATTGTTTCTGACTAATGAAAATTCTGACAAATAAAAAGAATCAAACACTAAAACAAACTAAAAAATTATTTGTTGGATAAAAATAAAGAGTAAAGATAATTGATTGAATACAAATAGAAATTCCACCAAAAATCTCATTTTTAAACATTTCCGTCGTTCAGCATAAGTTTTTTGGCTTTTTCCAGACACACCTATATATATATATATACACTAAATTGTGATCTATCAATTATAGAGGAAACAAATTTCTTATGAAGTATTTTAAGATCTGAAAATCAATTGATTGAGAATTCAAATCTATGTAGTGACCAGATTAAACTAACTATAGATCAAAACTAAAAACAACATTGTCTTTTCATTTGTAGCAAGCATATTATATTATGGGTATACTTCCACTCTTTTATCATCGGAGAAACTATAGCTCTCAAATCCATTGTATCAAATAATAATGTTTTCACCCATACAAAAAGTTAGAATAAATGTAAATTAAAAAATAGTGGATTTGTGTATCGAAACATATAATGGGGAGGTTTCGAAGCTAATATAGTTGTGGCCTTGTGGCATGTTTTATTATGTTGTCGATTTGTTAGAAGTGAGAATTTGATCAATACTTCTAGTCTATTAATTCAAGAAATTTATATAAACTAGAACTTGGGTGGATGAGATATTGAGAGTGAAATGGAGGAAGTGCTAATGGTAACTCGTAAAGACAGTATACCCTTATGTGTGTTTCAACACTTGATCTCGTCTATATCTTGAATGTTAGCTTGAAAATAGAATGGTATGTCTATATATATTTAATATTTGTTAATATCAAAGATTATAGTTAGAGGTTGGAGTTGTTTTTGGGTCTGGAATGCCATTTTGCAAGGACTCGATAATTCATCTAAAATTCCAATACGTTAAGTTTTATAACTTTGAGTTCAAATTAAGTGAAAATTAATGAATTAATCCATGTCATTTAACATATTAAAGTATGTTCCACCAAAACTTTGATACGAGTACTTATATTCTTAAACATTTTTTAAAGAGAGTAATATTCATGGTCCATTAATCTCTACAGATATCCAATCAGGGGCGAAGCTAGAAGTTCATTACAGTGGAGGCATGAGGTAAAGAAAAAATAATTAATGGGTGCACCAAGAGGAGTTTTCTCACAATTATCTAAATTTTATATTGCCTTAGAAAAATATGAAAATACAAGAAAACAGTAGATGCATGTGCACCCGATCCTCCCTTACTAGCGTTGCCACTGAATCCAATAGAATCTGGCAATTAGGAGTGTGGGACTGAGAGCGAAAAGCATAACGCACCCAAACACAAATACTGCAGTTAGCTCATGGCCGGAAAAATATATGCTCTTGCTATTGTCCATCACAAAAGCAATTGTAGAGTGACTTGTCCTTAAGTTACCATCGCAGCTACACATAACTCCATCTTGTATCAACTGCATTAGACCAAGTTGAGTTGCTTTTATTTGCTGAGAGAACATAAAGATGATTCTATGAAAGCATTGAGTTTATTGATGTTTTTGTGACTTTTCTTTTGGTGCTAAAGTTTTATTTACTGGGCCATAACCAGGTAATAAGTGAGTCTATAACCACAACCATTTGGCCCAATTATAGACCCACACCATAGTAAGCTCATTAGCGACCGATCGACCTACCCACCGGCCAATTTTACTTTATCTTAACCTTTTGGTCACGGTATCGACTCCATTTATGGCTGCTTCTAGCGGTGGTCCCAAGTCTCGAAGTGGAAAGCATCAACTCATGCTTTATTCACCATTATTCAACAAAACTCTTTTTCATTTTATTTCATTAGTAAAATGACCATTTTGTATGAAAGTTCACAGCTCTTTTACAAATTTGCTACGCAACATATGCAATAAAAAACAACTGTTGCCAAATGTCGACACTTCAGAACTATGATTACAAGTAGATACATAGACGATAACGCATGATTACAAAACCCTCATTTTTTGCATAGTCAGTAACTTCCTTGCCAAGTATTTTTACTTTCTATGTTATTTGGCTCAGAGAGAAGTATATATTCAAAGAGGAGAGAGATGGCGTCAAAGCTCTGCGACTCGTGCAAATCAGCGACGGCGGCGTTGTACTGCCGTCCAGACGCGGCGTTTCTATGTCTCAGCTGCGACTCGAAGGTCCATGCAGCGAACAAACTCGCGTCGAGACACGCACGCGTGTGGATGTGCGAAGTGTGCGAGCAAGCGCCATCTCACGTGACGTGCAAGGCAGACGCGGCTGCTCTCTGCGTCACGTGCGACCGAGACATCCACTCCGCTAACCCTTTGGCTCGCCGCCACGAGCGCGTCCCCGTGACGCCTTTCTACGATCCCGTCTCCGTCAAGCACACGGCCGTTAATTTTCTCAGCGACTGTTACTTCACCGATCTTGACGGGAACGGTAGCCGTGAGGAAGAGGAGGAGGAGGCTGCGTCGTGGCTGCTCCCTAATCCTAAGACGACGGCGTTGGCTGTTCCGGGAGATAGCCCGGAGGTGAACACGGGGCAACAGTACATGTTTCCGGATCTGGATCTGGATTATGGGACTGTTGATCCGAAGCTGGAGTCTCAGGAGCAGAACAGCTCCGGAGCCGACGGTGTGGTTCCGGTGGAGACTCGGAGGGTTGGAGTCCCGACGGTGAACGAGAATTGTTACGAGTTGGATTTTACCGGAGGATCTAAAAGCTTTGCTACGTACGGACACAACTGCATCAGCCACAGCGTAAGCTACCTTTTGTCGGAACATCTTAAATGTTCTTTAGTCAACTGATTAGTTTAATTGATTATGTCGGAAAAGCAAGTCAACGAACTAAAAAATAATCAATTGTTTAATCTTATCTTTGATAATACTATTATTTAATCAAATATAACGGTCTAGATCTTTGATGTAAATTAGTACATCCGTTTCAAAATGATACCTGTTCTAAACAAAATGTTTAAAAAAAAAAATATTTTTAATGTATTTTATTAGATAATAATAGTAAATTAAAAAGTTTTAAATAAATTAATTGTATTTATCATATTTTGATCGGTAAAAAGTGGTGAGAAATAGTTAATCACAAAATAATGCATTTGTTATCAAAATTCAAGATGTTTTTAATATGTGCGAGTATTATAAATCATACATCTTGTTATCTTGTTGAAAAAGGAGGAGCATTAATTTAATTATTACTCTCTGTTTTATAATAAGTGTCACACGGATTAAAGAAACAATTAATTTTACATATTTTCCGTATAAAAACACAATTACCGATACACCTCAACCAATAGAAAAATGAATTACAGAATAAAATCTAAAGTGACACTTATTATGTAACGGAGGGAGTACTAATGATGAGGTGATCATATTTAGCTTTAAAGGCAAGCAACATGTGTAACCCTAATTAAAGTAATCCATTAATATATCTAAACCAAACCCTTAATTACTACAGGTATCATCATCGTCGTTGGAAGTGGGAGTGGTGCCAGATGGAGGCTCTGTGGCCGATGTTTCATACCCTTTCGTTGGTCCTGCAACCAATGGAACAGATCCTGGAACTCAGCGAGCTGTTCCGTTAACGTCAGCGGAGAGAGAGGCGAGAGTGATGAGGTACAGAGAGAAGAGGAAGAACAGGAAGTTCGAGAAGACGATAAGGTATGCTTCGAGGAAAGCGTATGCTGAGATGAGACCGAGGATCAAAGGAAGGTTTGCGAAGAGGACGGATACGAGTGAGAGCAACGATGTTGTTGGTCATGGTGGTATCTTTAGTGGGTTTGGACTTGTACCAACGTTTTAGAGACTGTGTGTGAGAGAGAGAGGTAGACTCTTAAATGGTGGGAAGGGTTTTGTTTGGTATCGTTTTAGCAATAATGTTTTAACAACTTTTTTTCTTAAGAATGGTTTGTGTCTTGTTGTTGAGTTGTTATATGTAACTTGTTTGTGTTTTTTTTATTGTCACTACTTGTTTTGTATATATCATGTTGTTGAGTTGTTATATGTAACTTGTTTTGTATTTTTCTTTTGTCACTACTTGTTTTGTATATGTTACGTGATTTTTAACATGTTTTTGTGTATTTTAGTTAGTAATAGAGTGAAGGATACATGCTTGGCTTGTGGTGGATTTGATGTGAAGTGCGGTTGGTATTTTATTCTTTTTCACCTGTTGATCCTCCCTGTTCTAAGAAGTGGCGTAGGTTGCATCATCGTTCATATAACTCACAAACCTCATTTGATAACACATTGTCACATCCCATAGTCCATCGCTGGCAAGTATCAGAAACTCAAGAGAATCATCAATCATGGAATCATCATTAAGGTTTTTGTCTTTCTATCCAGAATAAAAATAGCTGAACCGTTTATTAGTACCTTGTTTTCTGTTTCGGTTTCTATTTTTGTTTCTACAAATTAGAATTCGTTCCGATAATTAGTGAGTTGATACCATAACCTCAATCTCTTTGCCATACCAAAATCTAAACCTACACGTCCAATGAAACATGATAATATATATGAGATCTAAAACTCAAATATTTTATTTAAAAAAAAAAAAATGAAACATGAGTTTATTCCTTTTATTTTAAAACGTAGACCAATGGGTCGTCGATAAAATTAAAAATATTAACAAAATAGAATCTTGATTAAGAGTTCACAAAAGTCAAACCCTCTCTGATGACATAGTTTTTCAGTTCTGTCCAGATAGGATCTGGTCAAACGTTGACCTTACTCGTTAATACTCAGTTCGTGTCCTCGTCCGAACCCATCATTCTCCCCGGTTTCACCACAACCGCCGACGCAAGATCCACATGACACATCCTAACAGCTCCGATCAATCTCTCCGGCAAATCCTCCTCCGTTTGCGCCTCAATAACCAAACCAACATCAACCGTAAAACCTCTCGCGTACCCCATCATAAACCGAACAAACGCCGACAACACCCCCCAGCTACCTGTATCAACATCGATCTCAAAGTAGTTCGGTCCCCTATGGTAACTACACGTCACGGTCTTACCGACAAGAAACGCCCCGAACTGCCCCGTCGCGGCTTTAACTATCCACGGCCCTTTCACGACTTGGTTTACTAGTTTGAATCTCTGGTTACGGAACGTGTCGTCTCCGTCGACGAAACGTTTCAGGACAGAGGGGATTGGTTCTTCCGTGGAGAAGTAGAACGCTAAGCTGTGGTGTTCCTCCTTCCCTGAGATCTGGAAGTTCACGGCGAAGATGAAGGTGTTTTGGGATTGGCCATGTGATTGTGCTTTTCTGAGGGAGTGAGCTATGCGGTTGTCGGGACGAGCGAGGAGGTTGTTGAGTTTTGTTGTGGATTTGAGTAAGTCAACGCCGGCGGGAGAGAGGAGGTAGTCTCCGCCGGGGGATTTTGTTTTGTTGGTGAAGTAGTCAAGGGAGCGGAGAGGGAAGACGTTTCCTGGGGGTGTAGCCCAGCCGTTGACTCCGGTGTGGAGATCGACGTGGGGGAGCGATCCACCGTTGATTGTTTCGGTTATCCACTCCGGTACGGTGGATGTTGCTCCGGTTATGGCTGGTTTGGGATTAACAGAGCTTTCGGTTTGGTTCATGATGTATGTGTGTCAGTGTGTGTGATGCTCAGTCTTTAGTCGCTGTGTCTTTCTCTGTCGGTTTACATTTCTCCGGGTGGGTGTGTGGTGAGGTTGAGAGAGAGATGGACCAACTGTCTCTGGATATTCAATGTTCCTAGAATTAATTACTCCATTTTTTTTTATTAACTTTAAAAGGTAGTCAAATCTCAAAAATATCACATTTCTAAGTTTATGTCATAAAAATAGCATTCAGAAATTAAAAAACTAAAATGACCAAAATCGTATTTTTTATTTTAAAAATTTTTAACTTTTTTAAATTCAAAATTATTTCCCTAAAACCAGACTCCTCAACTCTAAACAAAAAATTCTAAGATTAGTTAATCAAAAAGGTAAAAATGAATCATTTCTAAAATATTTAATTGTTATTTTGATCATTTTTATTTTTAAGTGTTATATTTGTGACAAAAAAAATTTAGTGCTATACTAGTCATTTACTTTTAAAACAAATCATCACTAATTGTCTATCTAATTACAGTTTAATCAGTAAAACGTGTTGAATACAACAAAAAAAAATATGTAGATAACATCAACTTTTATTAATTTACTTTGAATTTGAATATAAAGTTTCTAAAACTTGAGGTACAAGGAAAGCAGAAGAGGGAGTAGCTGTTAAACAAAAAATGATTGCCATGATTAAAGTTTAAAACTTTAAATGGATCCATTTAAGAAAGTGAGGTTAGTTTCAATGCAACGAATGTGGATATGGATGCTAAAGTTTGCAGAAAACGGATGATTGCAAATTAATCTTCTTAAACGATTCATATGGCTAAATTAACAGTTGAAATTTAACATGATTCCAAAATACTTAAAAAACTGCAGAAGAAACAATTGAGTGAGAAATCTTAGAAACTGGGACTGGAACACACACTACTACAAAGCTGTGTCTGAGAATGAGTTTTACATATCTTCTTGGGTTTAGTAGAAACACAAAAGGGTTGAAATCTTACCATATAGGAACAGAGGTGAAGGAACAATCAGTATCTCATCTCATGCCTCGTCTGCGCCATTCCCTGTCTCTCTCTCTGCTTGCACTATGATCGTCTCTCTCGTGGCTTGAACTCTTTTCACGTCGATCTCTGTTCAAATCATGTTTTCTATCTCTGTCTCTGAGTCTACTACCTCTGTCCCTGTCTCGGTCCAAGTCATGATCTCTCTCCCTTGTTGATGATTTCCTTGGTGGACTTTGGCTCTGGTTTTCCCCGCGGTGTCGCTTTTTAGACGATTCTCGAGAATCTCCAGGCCTCTCCTTCCTCTCTACTATTGATTTCTCTGCATGTCAAAATTTGCATGAGGGATAACATTGGATCAGAACGAACATGAACATGGACAAGTCCGGGACTACACCAAACTCAAAATTATAAAGCGTAAGATGCACATGCGTATTAGAAAGGGGCTCAAGTTTCTCTCATTGTTGCATCAAAATTGACATTGAACAATTTAATAACCTTTCTCAAAACATAAGAGGAGTAGCTGTAACTTACGGTTTCTGTTTCCCTCGTTAGATCCTGATAAGCCATAATCAACTTCAAGCCTCTTTCGTTTGATTTCTACTTTTCTCTCTATTTCCTCGGAGTTTTTCATCCCCTGTTCCTCGAGAGTTTCACGATACTCTATCAAAGCAACTTCTATGCGTCTCCGCTTTTGTCTGCATTACAAAAAAAAAAAAACAGATTAAGGGAGTAGCCTATTGAGAAAGTAATAATGTAAATTCCATCCTAAAATATTTTCATAAGTAGAAGAAGTGATCAAACCTTTGTTCCTCGTCCATTCCATTGTCAGGTTGGGCACGAACACGATCATCCCTCTTGAGATCCTCGTCATCGGCCTTAAAAGTTATCCCACCAGCATTGTCGTTTCCCGGAGAGTAGCTCTTCTTCTGTTCATCGTCAGCTTCGTTGTCCTCTTTGGCCCATTTCGAAGCTGTCAAAAGGAGGTCACTCTTCTCCTTTCCCACAAAGTCTTTCAGCTCAGGCTGAGGGATTGGTAGTGTCGTGGCCAGATTCATAGGCTCTTTCATTTCAACCTCAGGCTCATTCCTAACTTCTTCCCAAGTTGAATGGTCTTGCTGCGGATACTTCGAAATTTCATCCACTGCTTCGTACCCACGTTGTTTCTCTGTGTCTTCAAGGCTAAGTAGCCGAGCAACCATCACTACTCTACCCCCTACAAGAGACAGTCCATTGTGTCGGCAGCGTCTTTCAAGCTCAGAAATTGGTAATTCCATTAGCTCTTGCCTTGCAGCCTCTTTGCCTATTGCAAGTGCACTATCTGGATAACCAACATTAGTGTAACCTTTCTGCTCTATCTCAGGTGCATCACCGCAGATAGAATGGAATGAGGTAACACCAGAGACTCCGGAACGAAGAAATGTCGTGCGTAGTCCATTTATGTATGCATCTGAAAAGAGAAACCAATCCGCCCATACTTGCAGAACTTTGAGAACCCGTTCCTACAAAAAGGTTCGAATAAGTTTATACCAGTAATTCATAAGGTAAAGAAAACCATAAATGATTTTTTTTTTCTGACAGTACTTTTAGAGCCTCAGCAGTAAATCTTCCAGTTATGCTCCTGTAAAGATCATTGAAGCTTTCCATTATATCGGGCAGTGTTGCTTCGAATTTGGTTCGGTACGCAGATGCATTTTTAACAGGTGCGCTGCTATTGTGAAGAATATCGGACACAAGCATGAGTCTAGCAACCTTAGTTGGACTTGATGTCTCCTTTAGGGTCAGGGACTCCGTCAGAACTTCAACAACCTGAGGAATAAATAAACAGGAAATGGTGTCTTAATATCTATTTACTAACGATACTTATGCTTAGAGATTCTATGAGATGTCTAAAAAAAGAATGTGTATAATGCATTTTTAGATGTATAATGCCAAATTAAGGGATTATAACATATATGAAGCTTCTGAAGGATATCTATGAAGCATATATGATGTATGTAAATCTAAATATACCAATAGAATTCAGAACAAATAATACCTCTCCAGCTGCATCTGCATTATCTAAAGCGAAGCCCATAGCTTCTTTTATTTGACTCCTTTCCAGAGTTAGCGCACGCAACATGTCCTCGAAGTCATCCCTTTGAGGATCGGTCAGAGGCCTCTCAACTTCCGCTCGCTATAAAATTTACCAGTGCAAGGCATCCGACAATACTAAGAACAAAAAAAGACATAATAAGCAAAAGCTGCAAGAAGATTACTTTGCTTCTTCCTGCTGCATATGTGCTTGTTGACTCTTTGTCATGCTCCAGGCTCTTAGATACAGGCAGCGGTGGCGGTATCCATCTGCAAAAAGAGCAGAAGACAGTGTTAAATCATTTTAAGTGCAAAGGTAAACCCAACCGAACACCAAAATCAGTTTCACAGTTGGCAAGCTTTAATACCTTCCACTACCAGTAATCATGATATACGGCTCTGTTCTCCACCTCTGAAGTGTATCACCCTAAACAATGCAAACACATTCTCAGCTTATGACAATAAAAAGCTCAAGAAGTGTCTAAGATATACTTAGTTATATAGCATTTATAATATACCTGAGCAAAGGAATAGAGTCTCCAGACATAGTAAGTATGCTCCTTTGATCCCAGCTCGAACAAGAAACTAAAGAGTGGATTCCCGCGGCCCCTCTCCATGATAGCTTGTTCAAACGCACATTCACCATCAAGAACATAAAGAGCCATTGTATCAATCACATGTCTGAGGTGCTCGTCCTCAGGAGTAACAACAGTGATATCCGGAACATTGGGGGTAAGAACCTGTGAAAGGAATTACATCCAATAGATGTACATTTGGAATAAGATTACTATAAAAGGTAGCTTGTAAGAATGTCTTTAATTACAGATGCTACACCAAGTACTGAGAAATATCGTGGGAACTAGTTTGGGGCCTTTTGGAGATCTGAGCGAGTAGAGGATGTACTAGAATCCAGCCCTAGTTTATCTTTCGTTCTATTTTTGCTCTACGTCACTTTAAGAAATAGAGAATATAAAATCTGAGACCTAACACAGAATTTTAGACTATAAAGTAATTCAAGCACTCCTCGAATATAATATAAAACTTCTAAAAAACCCATTCAAGCCATGTAGAATCAAGTTTACATACCAGCTCAGAATTTTGAGTTGGAACAGAAGTTATCATTGGTGGACCCGATTGACCAGAAAAAATCAAGTTGCAGCCCTGCCAATGATAATATATGAAATATTAGAGTGACACTTAATACATACAAAACACGGAGCTGGAAAATACAAACAGCGATCACGCCCGTTCATAGGTCAGTAAATAGGAGTAAAGAAGAAGTATCTCAAAGAGTAGCACATGATTGCATTACTTACCTCCTTACTGCGAATAGCCATATGTCCAGGTGGTGGAGCGGGTAATGCTTGTGATGGTAGAGAAACCGCTTTACCCCATCCAATCTTCAATTCATAATCGTATACAATGATCCCTGTAAAATTAGTATCCCCTTAATAACATTCTTTAGATTCAATCAGGATGTTCAGTTAATGCAAAACCAGTCGACCAGAGACTAGTATAAATTGCCACATTACCAACACAAAGCAGTGATACTGAAGAATGAAGAGACGGAAGAAATTGCATCAATGAAGAAAGAAAAGCCAAGGCAACAAACCTAGGTAGTAATCATGACTAAAACTGAATGGCAATGCATGCCTTGTATTGAATTTTGGTTACACAATGACTATGTAGTAAAAAATACTTTTGAATTAAAGTAGTCAAAATATGCTACTGAAAAAGCATGGAACCTAGAAACGTTTCTTGCACAATTATCCATTTTAATCTTTTCTATCCATTACACACGTTGCCTCTACCTAGCAATTGATCTCTAGGCCAGGCTACAATAGATAGTAATGGGCGGAAGAAAAGCTAGCTAACCTTGCATTTCATCTTTTGCAGCTTGTCCATCAGCTCTATGCATGAAGGAAACAAATCCACAATTTCTTTGTCGTCTCTTCTCCTCATCAGTTCTTGGCCACATAATCTTCACACTAGCTATGGGCCCAAATCTTCCAAACGTGCGCAAAAGAAAGTTTTCATCAACCTATTTGAGCATAAAAGACCACATCTCAAAACGTAAGTCAACGACACATACAAGAAAACATTGGCGGCCGAAAACAGTACATAACTTCAAATAAGAATAAAAGATACCTTTGGGGATAGATTCCCAACATACAAATTTGTCGTTTGTGGGTCACCATCATCAAACGATCCTAGCCTTCCAGTGGGATCAAAATCATCAGGTAGCTCATCAAAGCGGCTAGAAGGCTGAAGATAAGAATACGTTGAGTATAAAATACTCTCCAAAAAAAAACAGTTCAGAGTTACCCTGGAAGCAGAAAACAGATGAAAAGAGCACAAGACTATGATGACTAACCGAGCTATCACCCTGACGGTCACGATCCTGGTTTCTTCTTTCCCTCATTTCTTGCTCACGCTTCAGCTCCTCCATGAAATTATCTATGTTTCGAGTCTTCCCTTTTTCTCTCTCCCTAGGTCTCTCTTCCTCCCTCTACAAAGAAAACACAAATAAAAGCTGCTTCAAAAGAAGAACCTGATTAATAAAAACTACAGCGAAAAAAATCCCTGCTACTGACCTTCCTCTCTGGTTCTTTACCCTTAGATGCCAATGGTGGAGGAAGAAAAGAGGGAACATACCTGCAAAGATGACGTAGAAGATAATATACAATATCACAAGAACACGCAAATTGACTCAACTTCTTATCAAGCAATACCCAAGAACATGATTCCTAAGACGCACAGCTCTTATAACATGAACACGATATATACTATTCTACTCAAGCATTGTAACAACGACTAATCAGAAAGTTCAAACGATGTTTAAACTCTTTCAGCTTACGGCTTTGCTAGGTTGATCAATCAATCAAAAGCAATCAGATAACCACTTTACCTACTTCCCTTCTTTGAAACTGAACCCCCATCTTTGGACTTTTCACCTGCCATCCGCGAACGCATAGAAAAAAAAAAAGGTCCATACTCTTTATTAATGTGTTCTCAATATAAAACATAAAGCATCGCTCTACCATTTTGACACCATCTAAACAAGCACACAAACGAAAAGGAAGCAATGAAACAAACAAGTTAAAAATCTGTAATCCTTTTACCTTCGGAATCAACTTTAGGCTTCTCGCCGGGGTTAATAGTGCCACCTCGAACAAAAGTCTTAGCCCCGCTCTCCCCTTGAAACGATTCCACGAATTCCTGATAGAGACGAGCCGTCTCGTCCTCAGCTTTCTGCGTGGAAAGAATCAATCGATTATAAAATCAATCTATTACGAATCGAAATTGATTTGAGAAGGAGAGAAATTTAACGGACCTTCTTCCGCGCTTCTTCTTCTTCCTTGTGTTTCTGGAAGGGAGTTTTCTTACGGGTGATGGAGAAGGAGCTCATCTTTCAGAGCTACGGAGCCTAGGGTTTGGGGAGGAATCGAGATGGGTGACGAATGATCAGGAACCTAGGGCTCCAGGAGAGACACAGCACGTGAGCGAGCTCACAAGGACGAGCGATATACCAAGGTTAAATAAAATTTTGGATTTATCATTAAAATTTCAGTTAAATACTATCGGAAGAATTTTAAAAATTTATAATTTTATTTCTTGGTCATTACAAAGAGTAATATTTTTCAGAAAATCATGATTTTTAATGTAAAGTTTGAAAAAAATACAAAATTGTGATTGTAACAGAAAATATTTTAACTTAAATGAAAATCCTATTTTACACTTAATAAATAGAGTAACTTACAATAATTTTTTCTCTCAAATCAGTTTTTTAGATTTTAGCTGTTATTAAATGGTAAAAAATATAGTTAAAATTTTGGTATTGAGATAATATAGATTATTTTCCATATCTATATTTCAGTTAAAATATTTTTAAATTTCTTAAACTACAGTTAACTTTAAATGGTAAAAAAAATAGTTAAAATTTTGCTATTGAGATAATATAGATTATTTTCCACATCTATATTTCACTTAAAATATTTTTGAATTTCTTAAACTACAGTTAACTTTATGAATAATTTAATTAGTAGTTCCTTTTATAATTGAAAATGTGTCATGCAATTTAGAACAAAAAAAATACATTTCCTATAGTTTTATATGAGATTTTAAAGTATTAATAAAAATTACAATATTTTTTAATAAACAAAAATATTAGTTGAATACACGCATACTCCCTCCGTTTCATTTTAGATATCATTCTATGTTTTTGCACACAAATTAAGAAAACAATCAGTTTTACATATTTTCAATAATAAAACATCATTACCAATATACTTAACCAAGTTTCAACCAATAAAAAAATAGAATGGAGAATATTGTCAATAAATTTTGCATAGAAAACGTAAAACGACATCTATTTCGAAACGAAATTTTTATCCTCAAACCACGACTAATTTCAAAGTGAATAGAGCCTTTTATTACCCATGAAGAGGGAAACCGCAATGGCCTTTTAAAAGGTGAGTTACTCTTCGGCCCATTAACGGCCCAAGTTCGACAGCATGTTTTGATACTGCTGACATCATTCTTTCCGCCCTCTTAACAAATTCTCAGCCGCCGCGGGAAACCTAACTAACTCTCACCGGTCCATCAATATGGAAGGAGGTGGAGGAAGTAGCGCCGCCGCCGCCGCCGCAGGAGTTGTTCCGGAGTCAGCTATGGAGGCTGTGAAACAAACTCTGTCCCAACTCCAGGAACTTAAACCACAGCTCGAGAAGATGATTTCTTTAGCTAAACCAGAGGTTCTTGATCAAATGCAGCCATTGCAGAGGGCTAAAGCTATGTACTTGCTCGCCGAAGCCACCACAACAGTTTTCACTCGTAATAGTCTTATTCTTGTTATTAATCTGTTTCCCATTGAAAGCTAAGTTATGAGATTTTAAAGTTTGTTCGTTTTGGCTTTGTTTACAGTGAGGCTAAGGTGTGTTGGTGTTAACCCTGAGGATCATCGTGTGAAATCTGAAATTGTATGTGTCTTTGGCTACTCGTTTAGTTTTTTATGAAAAAGAAAAGGTATCTTTTTGGCTGTATTGTTGATGGTAGTAATGTTTTTTTTTCTTTCTCAGGAGAGGTTAAACGTGTACA
>JABAYD010027156.1:0-20853 GCA_014822095.1 Diplotaxis tenuifolia | reverse complement strand
AGATGTATAAGAAGCAATGTACATGGCTGATACCAGTTGAGGGAGAGTTTGTTAGCAGATAGTTCAGGCTATTGTGGAGATCTACAGAAGCCTTTTTTTTTGTAACAAGTCTAGAGAAGCCATTTACTTCTTTATTATTGTGCTAAGTTTCTGACTTTTATGAATTTTTATAACAATAATGAAAAGTTTCTTTGCCCTGTCTTATTACTCAGCTAAATTGTGTCTCCATGTGAAGTTTATCATGTTTATATATAGATGAAAGTTATTACAGAAAGGTTGGAGTAAAGACCAAAAGAAAAGTAAGTATATATGTGTATACACAATTTAACCATATCTGTACACATTTCTCAGTGTTCTCTCCTATTATTTGGATTCTGCAACTTTAAACAACTCTCCATTTATGCGGACACTTCCTGGACCATCTCCCTGAAACCACAACACAAAAAAAACATGTTCAGTCACATGATCAAGCTCATTCTCGAAGCATCCATATACTTGGACAACATTGACATAAGCGCAGCAAAACTAACCCACGGCGAGTTTGGTCTTGCCGGAGTACCACCTCTACCAATACCCGAAAGAAACACACAAGACAACCATATTAGATCACTACTTAGATATAAACACATTCATCAAAGTTTTATATACATACCTCTGAGACGAGGAGACCTGAAACTGACAACATAACTCGGTAAGATGTGTGAGTTCATGGCAGAGCTCCATACAACATACTTTCTAGGATCTTGTAGATCACCCACACCGGAATCGAATTCAACCGAGCTCGGCTGCGACTGTTTAGACCGGAGACGATCTGCTCAGGCTTCCCAAGGAGTACACGGCATAGGAGAAGATGCATGAAACCTTCCTCGTCCGCCTCTGTACCTGCAGCTCTGCAACAATTCGTCACCGTTACATCACAATCTACACATCAAATTAAATTATCAATTAAAAAAAAGATATAAGACTTACGCAAATAGAGAGTACTTAGAAGGAACGAGATGGATTCAGATCCCATGAGAATCCTCAACGATCTCGCGACTGCTAAATCCGTCCGTGACGATACATTCGATCTCTTCTCTCGAACCACCGTACCAACCTTACTTCACATTCGGATCTCCACTGTTCTTCCTCGCCATGGCCATCGTAGAGGACGACGAATCTCAACGGAGAGGGACGACGGATCTAGACGGAGAAGGACGACGGATCTCAACGGAGAGGGACGACGAATCTCGACGGAGAAAGATGGATTTCGATGGAAAGAGACCGATTCCGATGAAGAAGGGCGATGGGTCTCGACAGAGAAAAAAAAACGAGGGAGAAGAAGAATATGTTAGGGTAATTTAGTATTTTACACATTAATGAATATGTGTATTTATGAAAATGACCTCCCTTTGAAGGTAAAGTTGAATTATGGTACCAATAAATATGTAAAATTGAAATTCTCCCTAGAAAGTTAAAGGGACCATACGTTTATCAGTATTTGCGTAGAATGACAAAAATCTGAGTAAGGATTGAATAAAATGATAAGACGTGTTTTTGTCTTCGATAAAATGATTATTATGCAAGCCATTGTTGATGATTTTACATTTTTCGTCATACTCACAGAACTAGTATTTTTCTCTCAGTATATTAAACTTTTATATATTTACTTAGATCATCATTGTTGAATCTTTTAAAGTGAAATATTCTAAAGAATATTTAATTAAAATTACTTGATCATATAAATAAATTTACTATTTAAAATATTGATACAAACATTTTCAGCATGAATATCTAACACGTATTTAAATAAAATAATATATTTGAGATAAAACTTGATTTTTCCTTTTTACTTCTTGTTGAGGTAAAATACTTTGTTGCAAACAAGGCAAACATACTTTTGAAGAAGACACCAGTAACTATGTTTAAGTACTACTACATAGTGTTTCATTTTTTTCGTATTATGCTTCTACTGAAAAAGAAAACATATTTTCTGCACTTATAAATTTTCTGCCATATTAGCGGGTGCTTTTTATTTTTGAAATTGTATATGAATTTCACTATATGTTCAGCACATCTCTGATCAATGCCAACTTTATACATTTCTCTAATAACTATCTACTTACGAAGAACTAACATCATAAGTCGAACTGAGCAGTAATTATACCCTAAAACGGTGGGTAAACTAGTCCCAACAAAAGCTGTCATCCTCCCAACTTTCATACACACCCTGTCATGGCCCCCACTGGTCGTTCAAACTTCAAAGTTCAATAACAAAAACATTATCACAAAACGACATAACCCTACGTGGCACGTCCATTTGTATATATATATACACAGACGTACAAACTCACTACCCATCATCAACTCCAACGATTCATTTTCACCAGCAAAGCGTCGACTCAGGTGAGTCCATCAAAATGGGTATATGCAGCTCGTACGAGTCGAAACATGTGGCGACGGCTAAGCTGATCTTGCAAGACGGGAGGATGATGGAGTTCACGACTCCGGTCAAAGTTGGTTACGTTCTGCAGAAGTATCCAATATTCCAATGTGTTTCATTTGTAGCTCCGACGATATGGACTTCGACGACGTCGTATCTGCCATTAGCGCCGGTGAGGAGCTTCATCTTGGACAGATTTACTTTGCTTTACCTCTTACCTCGCTCCACCAGTCTCTAAAAGCGGAGGAGATGGCTGCATTGGCTGTTAAAGCTAGCTCTGCTCTTATGAAAAAGGGTAGCTTTTGCGGCCGAGATAAATGCCGGTGTCGTCGGAAATGCGTCTCTCCGGTTATCTTTTCTTCCCGGAGAGTGGCGGCGGTGGGATCCAACAGCCAGAGGAGGAACGGGAAAAGACGCAGCGGTGGTGGTAGCGGGAGGAGGAAGTATTCGGATAAGTTGAGTATTATAGAAGATTAAAAGGTAGTTTTGGGGATTTAGTTGTTATTTGAGGGTTAGTTTTGTGAATATGTTGTTATTAAGGGGATGCATATTGCACATCGTAAAACGTGAGAAATGTGATTGTACAGTGAAACCTTTTATAAATTAGTAATATGAAATTGTAGCTGGTAACAAATAAACAAAAAGAATAATAATAATCTAAGACCGTACAACTTCAGCCAAATCTAAAACATCTCCTTATATAGAAAGAAAACTTGAGTTAGAATTGAAGTTACTTGTCTAATCCTACCAAATTATGATTATGGAAAATGATTAGAAAAATAAAATATAAATATGTAAAATCCTTTGATTTAAGAGTTATTTATCCTATATAAAGAGATGCCAAGGTGTGGCATAAATTATGAGTTTAATATTGAAAGATTTGAGAATTTTACTTTTTGAGTTAGTTATCTAAATAAATAAACAAGTGAGTTTTTTCCATTGAGTTTTTTTTTCAATCTTTGAATTGTATATTTGGTATTAGAGCTTAGGAAGAGATGAGTGATAATAATTACAACGAATCTTTGAATTGTATATTTGGTATCGAGCTTAGGAAGAGATGAGTGTAATAATTACAACGAAATCAAAAGAAAGAGGACGATCATTGTCTATACAATGTCCAATGCTAAACCCTACGATAATAATACAGTGTGGGATTATGATGAAAATCGCACTTAAAGTGCATAAAATGTGGGAGGTAGTAGAAGAAGAATCTAGAAAGAGAAAATAATGATATGGATATAGCCTTATTTTTCCGATCTATACCTGAACTTCTCATCCTACAAGTTAAAGAGCTCAAGACCGCAAAGAAGGTAGGAGATTTGATAAAGGCTAGACATGTTCGAACTGAAAGAGTAAAAGAGGCGAGGTTGCAAACATTAATGCATGAATTCGACTGACTAAAGATAAAAGATACAGAAACCATTAATGACTTTGGAGAAAAAGTAGGTGAGCTATCAGCAAAATCTGCAGCTTTAGGAGTCAGTATAGAAGAACCAAAGTTAGTTAAGAAGTTCCTTGAAAGTCTCTCATGGAAAAAATACATTCACATTGTAGCATCACTCGAGCAAGTATTGGACAATAACAATACTAGTTTTGAAGACATGATGGGTCGCTTGAAAGCATACGAGGAGCGTATACACGAAGAAGAAGAGCAACAAGAAGACAAGACCAAACTGATGTACTCAAATACCGAGAATCAAACAACACAATCAAACCAAGACTACAACTGTGACTATAATAGGGATTGTATAGATCGAAGACGTGGAAGTCGATCCTACTACAGAGCAAGAGGTAGAGGTCGCTTTAATGGTGCTAGAGATGCCTCAAGAGTCACCTGTTATCGCTGCGATTAGCTAGGCCATTATGCCGCAGACTGTCCCGACTATTTATAAAGCTTCAAGAGGCTCAATAACCTGATAATAGTCATACATATAATGCGGATGATCTCATGATGCACGAGGTGGTCTATCTGAATGAAAAGAATTGTGTACCAAAAAGATACGAAACAGCTAGTGATCAAGAAGACATCTGGTACCTCAACAATGCAGCAAGTAATCACATGACAGGTGATCAACATTACTTCTCGAAGGTAGATATATCAATTACGGAAAAGGTAAAGTTTGGAGATGATTCAAGAGTTGATATCAAAAGAAAGGGTACTATATCTTTCACAGACATGAATAGAAATTCGAGAAAAAATGATTGATGTGTACTTTATCCCCGATATAAGAAGCAACATCATTAGCCTAGGTCAGGCAACATAATCATGTTGTGACATAAGGTTAAGAGGAGATCACCCTACAATTCATGATCGCAATGGAAAATTCTTGGTCAAAGCAAATAGACTGAAGAACATACTCTACAAAGTACTAATGAGAATTAGAGATACTACACAACTGTATTTAACAGAGATAAGTGAATCAAACAGATGGCACACTTGGTTGTGGCATGCAGCCTTGCAACAATGAAGACGATGATGCAAAAGAAGCTGGTAAAGGGAATTCCTAGCATTAATGTCATCAATGAAATTTGTTCATCATGTTTGCTTGGGAAACAAGCAAGACAAGTTTTTCCACAAGTTATATCGTATATAGCAACTAAGATCATACATGGAGATCTTCGTGGTCCTATTACGTCAAGCACATTATCAGTGGGGTGAAGCCCTACGACACGCGACTTATCTGATAAATCGTATAACTACAAGAGCACTCAAGGATATGACACCGTATGAGGTGTTTCGTGGACAAAAACCAAACATTAGCCACCTTTGTTGAGGCAAGTGAACTTAGAGAATGGGTGTTGGCATGTGAAGACGAGATAAGGTCCATAAAAAAGAATGAAGTTTGGGATCTAGTTAACCTACCAATGGGTGTAAACTATATTGGACTACGATGGATCTTCAAGATCAAACACAATTCTAATGGAACGGTCAACAAATACAAAGCAAGACTAGTTGCTAAAGGATATATACAACAATAGAGAGTCGATTTTGAGAAAGTATTCACATTTGTGGCTCGGCTAGAGACTATCCGATTGCGTATTCATATTGTAGAGCCAATGGATGGGAATTACATCACCTTGATGTTAAGACAACCATCTTACATGGAGAACTGAAGGAAACATCTTATGTGACGCAACCTGAAGGATTTTAATGTAAATAAAAATGAGGGAAACGTTTACAAGCTCAATAATGCCCTATACAAATTGATACATGCACCGAGGGCGTGGAACCATAAACTAAAAAACATACTCCTTGAACTTGGCTTAAAGAAGTGTACCAAAGAACCTTCAGTCTACAGAAGAATCGTGAACCACTCCTTGTTGGTCGTCGCAGTCTATGTCGATGACCTGTTTGTGACGGGAACAAACGAGAAGATCATAACAGAGTTTAAAACGAGATAACTTCCAAATTTTATATGAGTGATCTTGGGAAGCTCAGTTACTATCTTGGCACTGAAGTAGATCAATTCTATGGAGGAATAACCTTGAATTATAGGAGATATGTGTTAAACATTCTTGAAAAGAGTGGAATGAGAAGTTGGAAGATGACTCATACACCAATGGAAGCCGGTTTGAAATTATCAAAGGAAGGTAAAGAAGAAGATATTGATGTTACAAGGTATCGAAGAAACGTGGGTGCTTAAGATATTTAGTTCAAGCCAGGCGGATCATTGTTACACAGTGCGGGTTTTGAGTTGATACATGCAGCGACCAAAATAATCTCATGGAACTGGAATGAAGCAATGCTTAAGGTATCTCCAAGGCTCTACATCTCTTGGTTTAGTGTTCACACGAACAAGTCCAAGAATACCGAAGCTTGTTGGTTACAACGATAGATGTTGATCCAGACGACGGAAAGAGTACCACGTGTCACATTTTCTATCTTTGTGAAAGCTTGATCACGTAGTGCTCTCAGAAGCAACAAACAGTCTCTTTGACTTCTTGTGAGGCAGAATTTACTTCGGGAACTGAAGCTGCAAAGCAAGCTATTTAGCTACAGGAGTTGCTAAGTGAGATCACAGAGCAAGCATGTCAGAGAGTAAGCACATACATTCAAGATACCACTTTATAAGTAAGCACATACATTCAAGATACCACTTTATAAGAGAATGCGTGGAAAACGAACAAGTGAACGTAGAGCATGTTTCGGGAGACAAGCAAAAAACCAAAATTCTAACCAAGGGATTCGGAAGAGTAAAGTTGAGAGAAATGAGAAATCTTATTGGTGTTGAAGATTTGTCAAAAAAATAATTTTAAAATGATAAATGTCTGGTACAATAAGTGTGGCACAATCTAATAATTAAAATTAATGTTACAAGTCTGCCGTCAATGATAGAAATTTCGAAAGTCTGCCACCAACTGAATATATAAGTCGACTACAAATATAAATCGGTTAAACATATATGTCTGACAAATTTATGTTTAGTATCCATTAAAAGTCGGTTGTACGCAATAGTAAATCGGTCATAAAAATCTAACCGATCCAAAATAAAACTGAATTTTTTGAAAAATCGATTACTTCATTTGACAGACTAAAACATATAAATCTGTCGACAACCTTAAATCGGCCAGACAAATCAGCCACCTCAAAAATATCTGCCGTGAATCTATGTATGTCACCAAGTACTTGGCAGATTTAAATTTAACAACAATTTACATTAACAGATTTATTTACAGATAGATTTTTTTCGTAAACAAATCTGCCGACGATTATTTAAAAAAAACATTAAATGGCACTTTTGTAATATTACTTTTTAATCATAACTATAAATAAGGGCACTTTTGACAATAAAAAATTTAGTAATTTTAAATTTTTATGAGTTATTCTAATAATTACTAGATTAATTTAAGTCAATTTAGTAAACTTCCTTTTTAAAATTATAGAGGGAAAATGTTAGATTAACCTTAAAAAAAAAAGTTGAGTTAGAAGTTATTTGTGTAATCCTACTAAACTATGGTTATGGAAAATAATTAAGAAAAGGAAATGTGAAATATGTTAAGTTCATTTCGTTTAAAAGTTATCTATTCTTATGTAAGGAGATGCCAAGGTGTGGCTTAACTTAAAGGTTGGATACTGAAAAATTTGAGAGCTTTAGTTTTTAAGCTGGTTTTGTGAAGCAATAAAGAAGTGAGTTTTTTTTAATATTGAGTAAAAACATCACATAGACTCAGTAATTTGACATAAAGTGCCCTACACGCTAGGGGTTAGGTCTTAGACGCATCACCCGACTTGGTCGTATCTGATGCATTATGACGAAGTCAATATCTTGGGATTACGATGACATCTGGTTTATTTTGGTTACAGGCTTACAGCTATTGATGAATGGGAGAATTTGTGAAATGTCAAAAAAAAATCTAAAATTAAATTTCTAGAGAGAGTAGAGCGACATAGAGAGAGAAGAAGAGAGAAGAAGAGAGAAGAAGAGAGAAGAGGATTTTGGTTACTTAGTTAATTAAGGGTTCTTGTGTAGTTATAGGGTGTGTAGTTATAGGGTGCAATTTTCCTTATGAATTAGACTACATCACGCATTGACAAAAAAAAAAAAAAGAGAAAGACTTCATCGTGCACATCATTTCCTGGTTTTGGGTTAGTGACTTAGTGTCTTTTTCATTGGTTTATTAACGCTGGATAAAGTACCTAGATACCAAAAACCAAACCAAACTTGATCTAAAAATAGCACTAAACCGAATTAAATTAGTCAAATACTTAAATTGGTCTAAAATTTGAATATCTGAAGATTCCACATTTGACTCAAACCAAAATATTTTAAGTATCCAAAAATATCAATCATGATTATATACTTATATATACTAGTTATTTTAAATTTAATTGCAAAATACCTAAATTACTAAAAGTAAATATCAAAAGAACCAGAAATACTCAAAATATTTAAAGTATCTTAAACACATGCTGGTTCTCCAACTAAATATTTGGTCATGAAATATTCAAATTTATATGTGTATTATTATTTATTTTGATAGTTAAGGTATCCTGGATTGTTAATTTTTACATTCTTAAAATAAGCATTTCGAATCCAAACCGAATCAACAAAGACCCCGATTGATCCTAACCAAATTTATAGATGCTCGAATGGAATTTAAATTTGTAGCTTCGGAAATTTGAAATCTGAATAAACTCAAACCAAACTATGTTTTTGAAATCTAAATCAGATAAAATTACTATTGATTGTTTGTATCGTTTGATGTAAATTAACTTGATTTGGTTTGAATTTAAATTTATTTAAAGAAAAAATAAATTGTTATTTAGAATCATGTATCAATATTCTGATATGATCTTAAATGATACATAAAGAACATAAATCAGTATTTTTATTGACTATCGTTTAGAAAAAAAATATCAACACCACCAAAAATGATATTTTCTAATGAACTGGGCTTCAAATATATTTTTTAGATAAAAATTGTGTCAAAAACAAGCTTTGTGTTGTGGAAGGTTGTTTTTTCTCATTGATGTGCCAACATATTTATACAAGGTTCATAAGGAATATGCTAGAATATTCATAAGCATATTCCTTAGAGATAATGACAACAATAAGAATAGATAATTACATGTTAATCTAATGTTTATCTTAACAGTTTGAGAATTCTTTACTTTGTTGATTGTTTAAGAAGTTTAAAATTCATGATATTTGAAAACTATGGAAATATGAGGAGAAGGTAAGTTATAAAAAGAAAAAAAAATAGTTTGATTATAAAATGTGCGATGAAAATTTTGAGTTAAAATAAGAATTTAAGTAGTTGAAATTGCTGAATAATAGGAGATGAAAAAAAAACAGAGAACTATTATTTTTATCTTTTTTTTTTAATTTTATAAAATCACCATGTGTCAGGATTTTAGTGGTTTGACGACTTACGCTTTATTATATAAATGATACATTTCAATTCTAACTCATATATATATATGTGTGTATGTATATATATATATATATAACAAGGACAATTTAAAAAAAAAACTAATAAAATTGATGCGTATAAACTATAAAACCATATTAAATATCTATTAAATATTATAAGTGTTAGAATATATACAATCAATCATGTATACATTTTTTTTAATAATATAAATTCTTTTAAACACACGCACGGAATCTAGTTATATGTTAGTTTTGATTAAGTTTCTTTTTCTTTAAATCAAAACTAGTTGCCTTTATATATTCTGCAAAATTAAGTTTGTTATAAAACTTAACCTTTTGCAATAAATAAATTAATTAATTAATCATTTGTATTAAAATGTATAAATGTTTCAATACCAAATTTAAATATTTTTTCTAATTGTTATATGAATAATCATTTTCATAGGTACAATGCCAGTTATAATAGGCTTCTTCTCTTCATTTTTTATTTATTCAAATCTAATATCTTTTGTATATACAGAAGTGTACACCATGTTGTGATGGAGATTTCATGCTTGGTTCTTAGATAATGATGGTGGGATGTCTGTCTTCAGAAATAATTAATTATGCTAAATAAAATAATCTGCCGTCAGTCTAATTTCAAACATGGGGATATATATTGCCACCAAAATTCATTGAATTTCTTAATTAAAGAGAAGAAATCTAAAAACAGCCAATCAGTTGATAAAACTAAGCTAGGAAACACAACAAAATATGTATGTTTAGTTTAGCTAAAATAACAAAATTTATAATATAAGCAGACTAATATAGCTTAAAATTGTAATATGAGATGAGAGGAGTTTATGATGTGCGTTACATACCATAGCAAGTTCCATTTTTTTAATTGCTAGCTGTAGTTAAAATATCTGTGCCAGACGGTAAATATCTTCAAAACTATGTGTGTACCCTTTTTATGTCTTCTCCTTGAGCCTTGAACCGGTTTAATAGGAAAACCGGAAATTTGAAATGGCAATAATACAAAATTCCGGTTCACATCCATACAAAATAGTAATACTCAATTAAACCTTGGAAGATGATGTAGAAGGAATGCATATAACAAAAGAAAACCATGTGTCGTTTTCAATTTCATGTACCGATCCGGGTAAGCCGACCAGCCAGCAAAAATGGCTGGCGCCAACGAAAAAAAAAGGTAGACAACGATAGAAAATTAAAAAGGGGCAGACACGTCTTAAGATGGAAAGCAAAGGCGGATTATAATATAATCCCTTCTATAATAGGAAGATGGCTTCCTAAGAACCAGAGAAACACAAATTAAGCAGTTGAAGGACTAAGAACAAAGAAGAAGACCCTCAAGAACTCATCATCTC
This sequence comes from Diplotaxis tenuifolia, assembly GCA_014822095.1. NCBI lineage: Eukaryota > Viridiplantae > Streptophyta > Magnoliopsida > Brassicales > Brassicaceae > Diplotaxis > Diplotaxis tenuifolia. The sequence continues at coordinate 10,189 of JABAYD010027156.1, read as the reverse complement.
AAGTAAGTCTCACCATGCACAAAAATATTTACAAACTAATATAAGTTTTCATACGCATAAAGATTTTCATTTTAGATTATTTAGAGGTGAAAAGATGCCTTTTTCTTTTTGTCGATACTCGTTTTTTGCCAAGACTCGATACTCGTTATCACGGTAGTTTGGCATTTTCATGAGATTCTACTGAATATTCTCTAGGGAGCTAGATACATAAACCATATATAAATGCGCTAGAACAAATTAAGGTTGATAGATATTGTTAAGACCTATATATATATTCATATGTGTATAAATGTATAAATTATAAACTTTTAGTTATGTATTTGAATGATAATGTGATCTCGCCTTGTCCTTAATCGGTTAGGTTAGATGTTTTGTTTCCGTACGTCATGTTGATGATATATATATATAAAAGTTTATGATAATTTTTTGTTGTTGAAGGATTATAAAAAATACAAAAAGCTATGGGTTACTGGAAATCAAAGGTTGTTCCAACAATGAAGAAATTGTTCGAGAGGATCCCAACAAGGAAGGCTCTTGTTGTTGAGGCTAGCAAGTCCTTAACCTTCGATGATTCGAAGGTATAAATTATAATTACATGATATATGTGTGTGATTATTTCGAATCTTGTCGATTTCTTTTTTTTATAACAAATTTCTGTATTAATCAATAGGAAGCAATCAACAAGGAAATTGAGGAGAAAAGGACAGAACTGGAACCTGAGGTCGTGAAAATCTACGAAGCCACGTCTGCTGAACTCAAGGTTATTCAATAATTTTCTTTCTAATTTCTCTTATATAATTAAATTGAAACATTAGTGATTAACATTTATCCTCGATTCTGAATGTTTTATATATGTAGGCTTTGGTGAAGGAGCCTAAGGAGGATGGTTTAACAAAACATTCTGCCGAAGTGCACAAATTTCTCGAGGCACTTGTAGAAATTGGTACATACATCTAATTAGCTAAAAATGGTTAGCAACATATAGTATTTTTTATGAACGAAAGCAACGTATAGTTATGACGTAAAATTATTGTATGTTTACTAGGACTTAATCCGTTTTGGAATGGATTGCCGATCTTATTCTGTTCATTTCCAGCATAATGAACCCTTATAAACATCACTTTGTCCATGGTCAACCTAATGAATTACAAATGATATTATATGAATACATAATGTATATTGCAAAGCAAAGGTTATAATTCAATATAGGAAATGAGCTAATAATCCTTTTATATGACTTATCAACAACTCAGGGTTCCCGGGCTCAAAGGCTGCATGTGAAGTTTCATCAACTAGCTCCGGACCAGTAACGTTCATATTTGAGAAAGTATGTTTGTTTCTCCCGGCGGAGGAGAAAACTCGGGAAGTGGATATTGTGGAGGAAGTCGTGAAAACTGAAGAACCGGCCAAGGAAGAGGAAGTTACAAGCGGCGATAAAGAGATAGAAATAGCTGAAGAGAAGAAAGAAGAGGTTAAACCGGCACCTGTTCCTGCCCCAGAGGCTGCGGAGGAGAAGAAGCCGTCCGTGGAAGAGGAGAAGAAGGAGGCGGTGGAAGAGAAGAAGCCAACCGTGGAAGAGGAGAAGAAGGCGGCTGCTGAAGAGAAGAAGCCAGCCGTGGAAGAGGAGAAGAAGGCAGCAGTGGAAGAGAAGAAGCCAGTGGAGGAGGTGAAAAAAGAAGTTGTTGCTGCAGCACCAGTGGCTGAAACTCCGTCGACCAAGGTCCCAGAAACACCGGTGGTTGAATCTCCGACAAAGGCTCTAAAAACGCCGGCGGCTGAGCCACAAAAAGCTTGAATTTCTTCACCATACATTTCTTTAAGAAAATATTGATTGTGTTGTCTTTGTGTGGATAATTTATTTTGTTTGTTGAATTTTTATTTACTACCCATGTGAATTTTCTTTACATTAATTTGCTTGATTGGATTACATATTTTATGATCCGTTTGCAGAATCTTTATAACCTCTATTTATTCAGAATGAAATTCAGTTCTAATACCAAAATAATCTCATTCACATTCATGGTAAAGTTAGTTACACATTGGTTTATATACAAGTAAGAAGAAGACTAAACCGGAACCGAATATGTACACTGGTTTATACAATACCAGAGATAATACAATTAAACCAATATAAACCAATAGTCCCCCTCAAGATGAGACAAAAATATTTACAAGGCTCATCTTGCCAACCAAATGCCGAAAAGGAGCTGGATGTAATGGCTTAGTGAGGATGTCAGCTACCTGATGATCAGTCCGGACATGAAAGAGCTTAAAGAGACCTGCAACGAGCTTCTCACGAACACGATGACAATCCATTTCTATCTGTTTTGTGCGCTCATGATACACTTAATTATGAGCAATATGAATAGCAGCAGTATTGTCACAGAACATGAGAGTAGACTTGGTCAGAGGAATGTGCAACTCTTTCAAGAAATTGGTGAGCCAAAACAACTCATCAACTGCAGCAGCCATACTTCGGTATTCAGCTTCAGCAGTGGATTTGGAGACTGTGTCTTGCTTCTTGGAGCGCCAATTAATGAGAGAAGACCCCAAGAAAATACAGTAGCCAGACGTTGAACGGCGTGTGTCAAGACATGAACCCCAATCAGCATCGGCAAAGACCTGCAACTGCAACTCAGCAGATGCAGATAAGAACAAACCCTGTCCAATAGTCTCTTTGACGTAATGAAGAACTTTGAGAAGAGCTTGATGATGTTCTCGGCTAGGTGCAGAGACAAACCGGCTGAGTTTATTAATAGCAAAGGTGATATCTGGACGAGTGATTTGAAGATACATGAGTCTCCCAACAAGTCTTCGATAAGCTTTCGGATCAACCAGATCACCTCTCGTTTCTATAGAAAGCTTGAGATGAGGATCAAGTGGAACGGAAGATGGCTTGCAACCGAGAAGACCTGTTTCATCCAGAAGATCAAGAGCATACTTGCGCTGAGAAACATAGATTCCTGCATTACTTCGAGCAATCTCAAGACCAAGAAAATATTTGAGAGGACCAAGATCACGAAGCTTGAAGTGAGATTGTAGTTGCAGCTTTAGATCAGTGAAAGCAGAATCATTATTACTTGCAATAATGATGTCGTCAACATAGACTAAGACCCAAAGAAAAACAGTGTCTATATGCTTAATGAAATATGTATGATCCGAATGAAGATGATTGAAGCCCAAGCCAACAAGAGTAGATTGAAACTTGAGGAACCATTGCCTAGAAGCTTGTTTCAGACCGTAAAGAGATTTCTCAAGTTTGCAAACAGCATTGGGAGGTAAGTCCCCCTGTCTTGAAGAGTATCCAGGTGGTAGTTTCACGTAAATTTCTTCATCGAGATCACCATTAAGGAACGCGTTAGAGATGTCAAGTTGTGTAAGGGACCAACCAAATATTGCAGCTAGACTGAGAAGGAGTTTGACAGAATTGAGCTGGGCAACTGGAGAGAAAGTCTCAGTGAAGTCAATACCTTCTTGCTGTGTATATCCCTTAGCAACAAGGCGTGCTTTGTAGCATTCAACAGTACCATCAGCGTTGTATTTAATCTTGAAGACCCACTTACAACCGATATCTTTCTTGTTGGGTGGGAGAGAACATACAACCCAAGTGCGAGTACCTTCCAAAGCATCAATTTCAGTTGTTGCAGCTTCACGCCACACCCGATGTTTTTGTGCCTCAGTATAGGTTTTGGGTTCAAGTTCTTTATCAATAGAAACAAGAAAGGCAAGGAAAGAGGGAGAGAGCTTATCATAAGAAAGAAATGAAGAAATTTGATGTATGGTTGAGGAAGTCACTGAATGACAGTAATAATCCTTTAAGTAAGCAGGCTGTTTTCCCTTCCTATGCGATGTATGAATAGAAGATTCAGGGACATCAATAGTAGGATTAGCAGAAGGCGTAATCTCTACAGAGGATGAGTCTAGAGAAGTAGACTCATCAGGAGTTGATTTTTGCATAGGAGGTGGCACCATAGGATCATAAAAGAAAGCAGTTTCAGAAGAAGAAAGATCCTTGTGTGCAAAAGGAAAAATCTCTTCATGGAAAACCACATGTCGAGAGACAAAAATGGTATTAGATTCAATATCCAGAAGCTTGAAACCTTTAACACCATTGGGATAACCCAAGAAGGCACAAGCACGAGCTCGGGGAGAGAATTTATGTCTGTTCTTAATGGAAGTAGAAGCATAACAAAGACAACCAAAGACCTTAAGTTGATCATAGTCAGGAGATTTGTTTTTAAGAATATCAAAAGGAGTTTTGTTGTCTAGGACAGGAGAAGGAAGACGGTTTATTAGATGAACTGCGGTAAGAATGCAGTCACCCCAGTAAGCTAAAGGAATGTGAGATTGAAAATGCAGAGAACGAGCAACATTTAGGATATGTTGATGTTTTCGTTCAACAACAGAGTTCTGCTGAGGGGTTTCAGGACAAGAGTGAAAGGAAACAATGCCTTTTGATTGATAAAAAGAGGTGAAATTAAGCTCTGGAGCATTGTCGGATCTAACCCCCTTTACTTTAGTGCTAAACTGTCTTTCTACCATCTCAATGAAGCTAGGGAATATAGTAAGAACATCAGATTTTTGCTTAAGAAGATATACCTATGTTGCTCTAGAACAATCATCTACTATGGTTAGAAAATATCTAAAACCGTCATGAGTAGGAACAGAAAAAGGGCCCCAAGTATCAATATGTAAAAGATCGAAAGGGTTTTTACTTATATTTTGATGAGATACAAAGGGTAAATGTTTCTGTTTTGAAAGGTGACAAACATGACAATGAGAATCAGGGTTTTCTTTTATATGTGGTAAAGACAAAGATGAGTACATACTCTGAAGTTTAGAAAAAGATAAATGGCCAAGTCTTTTATGCCATATAGAACTAGAAACAGTTGATAGAACAACAGGTGAAGTGATACCTGGGGATGAAGAAAGAGACTCAATATCCAGAAAATAGAGCTTAGACACCTCTCTACCCATCCCAATCATTAATCCCCGTGTAAGATCCTGAAGGCCACAAGAATGAGCATCAAACCAAACCCGACAACCTAAACTCTTAGTGAGACAGCTGACACTAAGAAGATTAAATTTGAATTGGGGAATGTAAAGAACATCATCTAGAATCAAATGCCTACTCAATCTGATAGTTCCTATTCCAACAATGCTCACAAGAAATCCATTAGGAAGAGTGACAGTGGTGTTAGGAAGTAAACGAAAGTTGGAAAAAGAAGATTTGTCATGAGAGACATGATTACTAGCCCCTGAGTCAATGACCCAAGCATTAAGAGGCAAGGAAGTGTCATTAACAGAACAGACATAAGGCCTATCAATTCCGGTAAAAGAACAAAGGATAGAGGGATAAAATGTACCGGAAATTGGGCAAACGGTTGTAGAAGAAGAAGGTTCGGAAGATACTGAGACAGAGTAAACTTCAGGTGTAGGTGTGACGCTGGGAGGCTGAAGCTTGCTGCTGAGGAAGGCAACCAGTTGTTGAATTTGATCAGAAGAAAGACTCTCGCCATTGAGAACAGAATCTGTAGAAGCAGCATCTGTAGCTGTTACATTAGCAAGAACTGGAAGAGCAGGCTGATCTCCTTTGTGCTTAGACTTGAAACTAGCAGGATAACCGTGTTTCTTGCAGCATCTATCAACGATGTGACCAACACGGCCACAGAAAGTACAAACTGGCCTGTCATGTTTCTGAAAAGCAGAGGAGCCTCCAGTAGGAACCGATGAAGGAGCTGAGGGATGAGAGACCTGGAAAGCAGCAGAGTTGAAATCAGTGGAGACTGACTTCTGGCTATCTTCTTGATCCAGTAAGTTGAAAACCTCAAACATTGTTGGCAATACTTTCTTCATCAAGATACGGCTGCGAATGTGTTCGTAAGAGTCATTAAGTCCCATAAGAAAATCAATGACTCCATTTGTTTCTTTCTCAGCCACAAGATCTTCAACAGTACGAGAGAGAGGTTGAATGCTGGAGAGTTCTTCCCACATTGAGAGAGTTTTGGTGTGGTAAGTTGATAAGTCCAGACTGCCTTGATGAAAAGAGTGGATCTGATGACGAAGTTTGTAGAGCCGTGGTAGATTAGATTTATGAAAACGTGTGTGCAGATCTTTCTAAATATCAGAAGCATTTTTGAAGTAGAGGATACTTGTGTAGATCGATTTAGTCACACTGTTTAACAACCATGACTTTACCATGCTGTTACAACGGCACCAGATTCGATAATAGGGATCATTCTCAGGCGGTTTCACAATGGATCCATCAAGAAAACCTAGCTTATTCTTAGCCTCTAAGCTAGTAGTCATCGCAACTATCCAGACACCATAATTGTTACCATCCAGTTGTTCAGAGACTAATACGAGACTAGGATGATCTGAACTATGAAGATGATACGGAGAATGAATGTTATCTGGAGAGATCGATACCTCAAATGGATGAGTGGATGAAACGGTGTGAGATCTGACGAACTCAGCTCGATTCTGAGTATTGGAGATGTTCGGAGGAGCGGAGGCTCGATCTGGAGCTCGCGGAGGAGATGGTGAACCAGATCTAGGAGAATCCGGTGTAGATCTACGATACGTCGATTTGCATTTTCGCTTTCCTATAGTGAAGAAGAAAACAGCTCAAAACGATGATGAATCGTGAGATTGAAGCTGATTTCGTCACGGAGAAGACGAAAATGAAACGGTGAGGGAGAGAGATGAGAACCGAGCTCGTCGCCGGTGAAGCCGAGCTCGCCGCCGGTGAGTAACCAGAGACGATTCCGGTGAAGTGACGATGAAGATTCAAAAGCGGAAAGTTGTTAGAGAGAACGAGATATTTGTTGCTCTAATACCATAATACCAAAATAATCTCATTCACATTCATGGTAAAGTTAGTTACACATTGGTTTATATACAAGTAAGAAGAAGACTAAACCGGAACCGAATATGTACATTGGTTTATACAATACCAGAGATAATACAATTAAACCAATATAAACCAATAAGTTCCAAACTAGAACTCAATTTTAATTTTAACTTCTTGTTTTTTAGTATATATATTTTGTACATTTTATCTCATGTTGTGAGTACCTCTGAACATGTGTTAAGGAATCAAGCTTAATTAGTCCAACGATACCAAAATTAAATATTAGTTCTAGAATTAAACTATACTAAAAAATTTTCAAATGCAACAAATCCAAAATCGAGTTAAAAAAATGAATCCAGCCATATCACTGGATGGTATTTACTCTTTTAGTTTTACTTTAGTTATTCCTTGGTATATATACTATCGAATATAATGTAGGGTCTCTATATACTATATAACTTTGAACATTGGCAACAAACATGACACCTTCAGATTAATTCGTTTGGAGATGTAGACACCTTCAGATTAATTCGTTTGGAGATCTTAAATCTGCATACGTGCAAGCAATAAAGAAAATGGAATGAAAAGATGCGCACATACTATTTATATATAGCGACGTGGTATTTGATTTCATTTTTAGCAATTGACGTGGTAGTAACTCTTCAGTTCCACTATATTATGTTTTTCTTTAACACATTACTAGATACTGTCCAACTTTTCCAAAAACGGATTTATTTTTTGTTTTGAAAAGTTTAATTTTTTATATTAATATTATTAAAACAGAATCATTTTTATCTTTTTTAAAAAATAATTTTTATATCAATATTATTAATACGTAATCATCCTTAATCCATGGAGTATTACTTTTATGCCACTAGATATATTTAAATAGATCTGATTATATAACATTAATTAACTACATTTGTATGCTGAATAATATCGAGTAATCTCTATTTTAATTTTCAAAATAATCGGACCACTTTTTCGATAAACTGAAAACCGTTTGAAAACCGTTTGCAAGTTATTGAAAATCAAACTTAATTTATTAAAATATTAATATAATAAAGTGAAAAATGTGTTTGACAAACCCAGTTCATAATGATACTCTAAGAGCATCCGTAAGACCGGCCACAACGCTGAAAAACATGAATCCTGAACCTTAAAAAAATATCATAAAATGGTAAAGATCCCACTTTCTTTGGTTTATCCTTCCCCAAGGATTGTTTTCATGAAGTTATGTTCCTGTTCATGGGCTTCACCGTCATGTGTAAATACGCGATTATCCTTTTTTCTTTTTAAAGCTGAAGAAATAAATAATAATAAAATATTTAAAAAAATACTTAGGCTATCGTGCATGAGATACCCATCGTTAAAAGAAAAGAAAAAACAGCAAATAAAAGAAAATACGCATCTTAAAATTGGGGATGGAAGATACGTATCTTGAAGACACGTGTTGGCGTTGGCGTTTTATGAGAAGGGGAAAAAAAACTTCATGATCTAGAAATCCTCCAAAACTTCGGATCAGCAATCGTCTTCTTCTTCGCATCGTTACCTGACCTTCTTCCTCTTCAATTCGTTTCTTCGAGCTCTTCTCAACTCTGCTAGAACCGTATGAAACGTTGTCGTCGACTGCAGAGAACAAATTGGGAGCAGGAATAGACGGAAGCAGTGGAGACTCCTGTTTCCTTGCGGCAGAGAGGTGGCTGGATAGGAAATGGAGAGATCTGAGCTCTCTTCCGGCGTGAAGGAATCGATCGAAGCTTCTTTCAAATTTATCAAAACACATAATGTTAAAAAGAAAAAATTAAGAACCCCTAAATAAGATATTTGCAATGGAGCATATAAATGTTCAGATTTCTTAATACTGTCTCCTAACACACTTTTACTACTTAAAAGTATTAAACAAAAAATAAGAAACTCTAAATGAGTATTAGGGATAATGATGCTAAAGGCATATGCATTGCCGCCATACTTTTGAGTTTTCAGTTAAAAAAATAATATTTAAAAATGTTTAAAATGTTGATAACTGTTAATTAATCTCTCAAAATCTCATTACAAGAACCTCTGATATGAGATTCTCTCACTCATCTCTCACTCATCTCTCACTCTATTCCCTTTTCTGCATGCTTTACTTTTTTGCATTTTTTATTTTTTTATCTTGTTGTGTACTGCTGAGAAACTCTCTGAAAAACCAACTAATCTAAAGCATCTTCATTAGAGATCTTTTCGTCAAAGTATCTTCACAAAATAACAATGACAAAAGATAGTAGGAGAGAGGAACAAATGCTTGAGAACTTGCAGAAAAGATACTCTAAAAACCGGGACCGTGCCTGAATAGAAGCACATATACGACATATAAATTGAGAGGACTATATATGATACATATATTTAGAGGGCTACTTCTCTCAAAAGTTTATGTAGCTTTGGTGATAAAGATCCTGGAATATGAATTAGAGGTGCTAAGTTCGAAGAACTAATCTACAATTTTTACCTATTTTTTCTGATTATTAAAGTTAAAAGACCTAAAAAAAATTCTGCTCGTGGACCTAATTTTTTCAGGCACGGTTCTGCTAAGAACCTGCTTAAAGTGTAAAATACATGTGATGTTTTGATGGCTAATTTTGTTGTAAAAATAAAAACCTTAAATACAATAATAATTATATAAAAGATAATAATATCTTATTGTTAAGATACTCAAATTCATATCAACCATTAATCTTGTTCTTAGCACTACTCTAAGATCATTAACTATCTCTTTTTCCTCTCATTTGATTTGGTTCACTTCATAAAAAACTTAAAACCCATTTCCAAATAAATTAGGGATTGATTGGTGTTAAGAAAATCTACACAGGGTTTACCAACTTTCAAGCTGCATAGAAGGCCACAACTCAAGCATCAATGTTGTTGATGTTCCACCACCTTAAAACACATGAAAAACAATCGCATTATTGAAAAAGCTAACACTCTTAAATAGATCATTTTTAAATTTTTATCACAAAAATAGACTCTAAAACTAAAATGACCAAAATAACATTTTTTAATTTTTAAATTTTTTTTTTAGTTTTTTAAATTGAAAATTCTTTCTCCAACACACCACTCCCCAACTCTAAACAAAAAAAAAATCTAAGATTAGTTAAACCAATGAATAAAAATTAATATTTATTTTTTATTATCTAATTAAATTTATTTTGTTCATTTTTAATTTTTATTTTCAAAGTTTATATTTATGATACAAACTTTTCTAAGTCTATCCTAAAAAAATTCTCTTTTTGAAACTGACAACATTTCATTTACATCGAAGTGTTGTAAACGAGAGAGATATTTGAGGGAATTGTG
>JABAYD010027147.1:0-11639 GCA_014822095.1 Diplotaxis tenuifolia | reverse complement strand
TCGGCTTATACGACTTGTCTGGTTGGAATCAAGCACCCAGAAGGTACTGACCAAATTTGGATTTCTTTATAGCGCTATTACCCTTGTGTCGGGTGTATGAGAGCTATCTCTGCGAGATAACTTAAGTTTGTTTAGGACTGTTTAGGATTGTGGCGGGTGTTACCGTTGTTTGGACCTTCGCGAAGGATTTGTATCTTAAGAAGTTTTGTATGTTTTTTATAGTCGCGGATGGACTGTTTATTCTTTTTTGGAGAGAAACGGTTTTCCAAACATTGGCGACGTCTCGCTATGTTCAGAATTTTATTTTTTCTTTCGCTGCGTCATTGAAAAAAGTTTGAGAAATTTCGAGTTTTGAAATTTTGGGAGTAGACGAGTATACGTATAATCACCTACCCCCCCCCCCCCCTTTTTAACGAGGGGGGACAGCTGGTCTCGTCTTGCGACAAGATGCCTACGTACCCTCTAGGGGAATCAAGCCGTCTCGTAGTTCAGTGTTTTGCGGGTGCATTGCCTAGTGATAGTATTTCTTGAGATGCATCGTGTTCCATGATCGGATAATTTTGGTGCCTTGCATGTTCGCGATTTCGTATGCTCCCAACTGGACTACGTTTTTGACCTTGTACGGTCCTTCCCAGCTTGCTCCCAATTTCCCGGCGTTTTGTTCTGCCGTGTTTTCGAAGAGTTTTCGTAAGACTAGTTCGCCTTCTCGAAATCTGCGGCCTCGTACATTTGAGTTATAGTACTTTGCTGCCGCTTGAATTCGGATGAGGGTCTGATCCATCGTTCGTTAACCGGGATCATGTTCGTCGAGCAGCATTAGGTTGTTCGACTCTTTCCTTTCCGGAAGTAGCCTCTTGCGTACTCCCGGAAATTCGACTTTTGCTGGGATCATGCATTTTGTTCCGTAGATGAGGGCGAAAGGGGTTTCACCCGTTGCTCGCCTCGGGGTCGTGCGGTGCAACCACAAATTTCCTTCGTGCTCCTACGCCTACTTGCCCTTTTTGGCGTCGACACGTTTTTTGAGGCCGTCGAGGATAGTTTTGTTAATGGTCTCAGCTTGTCTATTGCCTTGAGGATATCTTGGAGTTGATTTGGTCAATCGTATTTTCCATTTAACTCGATCTTTATATTTATCTTCGGAAATCTTATATCTATCTTCAAACTTGACATTTATCTTCTTTATGCGAGTAAATGGTCAAACCGTCATTGTATCTTTGGGCTGGACTTTGTCGAAATCGTTAATAGACTTTTATCGCGTTTTAGGACTTTCCGAGCCGCTTTGCGATAAAACCGTTTTACAATTCTAGACGAGATCGTTTCCTGATACGATGTTGTTTTCATAAGACGTCCCGAGTTACCTGTATAGCTCGACAATATACAATGCTTCGTCTAACCGCTGCCGTTTTACACGATTTACTCGAGTTCTTACGAGAAAACGAGACTTTATGGTTTTTATCGTAAAACGTGATTGGTAAGACGGATCAAGATTAAACAAGAGACATTCTGATCATGGTTCAGAGCACGATTGGCGTCGAGGGACGTACACTTCGTGTCGGGAGTGCAGGGAGCAAGGCTCGGACTGGTCAGCTCGACGTACGGTGAACCGAATCGAGATGGTTCAGCTCGCCGTATGGCGAGCTGTTGTGAGACGATCAGCTCGCCGTACGGCGAGCTGGTCTCAGTTCGTCACATGGCGAGCTGGTTTGATCGAACCTGCTCGTGATTTTGTGGCGGGTTGGATGTTTTTGTTTTTCGATCTGAGATCCTTTCACGGAATTTCAAGAAGAAATAATCGTAGACGTTGATTTCGAGATTACCGTTTTTTGACACCAACACCTTCTTTTCAAAAGAAAACCAAAATAGTCAGCAAAGTGTTCACAACATGAAAAACAGTTAGAGTTGGCGATCCTCAACGTACCAAAGGTGTTTCCTCAGTCAACCTCCTGTCCAAACCAAAAGCATAAGGATTATTGGATGATTGTCTCTGCTCATCATGAAAATGTTTTGAATCCTAGAATTTCTAAGTAAAAACACATAATTAATTGGTTGAAATTTTGCTTAAACCTTTTCATGAGTTGTTTTCAATGAGATGTGCTTTGAAACAAATTTGGTGTAGGAAAAAGCATGAACCAAAATTTCATAGGCCAATGAATCAATTTGATTTCGTTCCTGATGAAAAGGTTTTTAGAATTGGCACTCACTACAAGAAATATTGGCTTCATTAGCACACCAAAAATGCTACGAAAAATTATTCGTAGCACTTTTACAAACGCTAGGTCTGCCGCAGCTACCGTAGACTCCCCTATCGTAGTGTTTTTTGGTGAGCTATTGTAAGTAGATTTATTGTAGCGTTAATATGTTGCTATATTACAATACTTTTGTAGTGATCTGTATATGCTAACATTAACTTTTCTATAGCGTTATTTAGTTGCAATAAAAGTTTGTATAATGACAATTATATTGCGCCATGGAACATGTGTTCGTATCGTCACCGTTTGTCGAGATGTGCACCTTCAATAGTGTTTTTGTTTTGTTGTTGAATAATATTTGGTAGGTTGTCTTTCGTGCTACTATGTTTAAATTCATAGCTTTTTTTTTATTGTGCCAATATATTGTATATTGATTCTTTTTGGGTTTGAATTTGAGCTATATATTTTTTATTTGGATATACAATTGCACAATTTATATATTTAATAACAGAATAAAATATTTAATAGCATAATTTATATAAAAAGAAAACAAAATAAATTCAAAATATAGTTCAAATTAAATTAATAGATCCATAGAAGTGACAAAATCCCAAAACAAGAAAATGTTAATACGATATAGGAGATAAGGAAAGAGCAAAACACACAATGAAAGCAAACAATTATAGAATCATCCCATTAGTTTTGACGACCACCCTTGCCTCGTGAGGACTGTCCGAGTTGTTGTTGTGGGCGTCTCACTGGACCTGAGTTGCGGGCATTGAGTACTCTCATACAGTTCAAGAACAGTGGGTCGATGTCTTCTTCAGGTTCCTCAATGCGTATCAAGTACCCTTGATAGCGTCTGAACTCGGTTCTGGTTATCTCTTCCACATCGTTTCCTCCTGAGGACTGTCCTTGTTCTTCTTGTTGATGTGGTTTTTTGAGTTGAGGTTTCACTCCGCACGCCGCAAGTCCACAGATGATGCCTTTCCTTGCTTCCATTGGAGTTTCCTGAATGACAAAGTTAAGACAAGTTATATCTATAGTAAGCAATAAGATATAAGTCTTAAAACTTGAATAAGATAATAAGTAAAAAGATATAAGAAACGAAATCTATAACCTTGATATGGAGACTTCCGAGATCTAACAGGATTCGAATCAGTCTGGATCCGTAACAGATAAGAGAAATAAAGTCAGATATCAGATAAGAGATAAAAACCTTTTAAGTTAAATCTAGGGTTTAGAGGTCGCAAACCTTTAACAAAGATTCGTGAGATGAAAGACCCGAGATGCGATCGTGGTGGTAACAGATATTCGAGGAGAGGGATTAAGGGAGGATGATAGATCCGTGTTCATGGAGATCTCGTGGTGGTTTGACTTGGAATGGAATCGTCGGGAGTGATGGAAATAGGGGAGAACTGTGGTGGTTTGAGATAGGATCGTGGTGGTTACAGAGAGATTGGAGGTGTTTTGAGATAGAATCGTGGTGTTTTGAGATAGAACTCTCAAACCTAATGTCGTGGTGGCTAGGAGCCCTTTAGATTTCTTAGATATACAGAAAATGAATTAAAATTTGGCTCTCAAAAATTCGGTCTGCCTCCCAAAATTTCACCGAAAAAAAAGTTTGTCTCCAAAACCTGTAAGAAGCAAATTTCACCAAATTATGAAACACACAATGGTTTAATTTGTTTTCGACAAGGTTTTATGATTGTGTCAAAAATATAAATTTGTTATTGGAATGTATTTGTTAGTTTACAAGATAGAGAAACATTTAAAACAAAACTATTTCAATAATACATAATGTTGTGAACATATAAACACTAAACACAATACAAGTAAACCAATTATACTATAAACCCTAGACTATGCACTAAATCTAAACCCTACAACGACAAAAGTGAGAGAGAACATGATATACACATTGATTATTTTTTTATTGTGTGATTTTTAATCTTTTGTATATAAAACCCTTTAAAGTATCCTAAATCCTAAACTATTCAGTAAAACTAGGCCCTAAAATAACAAATGAACCCCTAATATGCCCTAAACCCTAAAACAATTTTGTACTTAAACACATTGATTATTTTTTCATTGTGTGATTTTTAATCTTTTGTATATAAAACCCTTTAGAGTATCCTAAACCCTAAACTATTCAGTAAAACTAATCCCTAAAATAACAAATGAACCCTATACCCTAAAACAATATTTTTTGGAATAAAATACTAATGAGATTACTGAATTATTATATCAAATTGGGTCTTTTTATCTGGGTCTTGTTTTGAATTTTAAAAGGAAAATATGATAACATAAGATATGGTTCGATTAAGTAATATATCTGAAGCATACTAATATCCAAAGCATACATAAAAACAGAGTCATAAAAAAGACATGTTCATGTTTTGAAACAAAGGCATATCATAACAAAGGAGAACATAATATGTGAACACATAACTTAGTTGCTTCCTTCTTGGGGGTTACGCCTGCAACCAAAGACAACAAAACTAGCTAAGTTAAACATACTTTTTCCCACATATGTGACAAGATAAAGAAGACATCAATGAACAAAAATCTCACCATTACAACTTTATCCTCCGGCCAAGCAAGACAGCTTCCAAGTGCATCTTCCATATCCTCGATCTCAGATGTTGTCCTCCACACAACAGCATCTTTAACCTTCACAAAATCCACAAAAACTCGACATCCTCCTAGACCCAAAGGTTCAAAGTGGACCAGATGTTCTGGATTATTCGATGACCAACGTCCTTCAGCCACAATCACCTTATTTCTAGAGAGATCAAGGAGCTTAACTTTTTAATTTGGCTTGAATTTGTTACGCTGCAAGCAAGATAAGCAAAAACCAGAACCAACATTCAAGTATCAAACGAAAAGAAATTTTCGAGTTAAACAAATTAGATTACCTCTGATCTGCGAAGAGGAGATATTGGAGTTACTGGAGATTTCTCATTATTAGATTTCTCATTTTGTAGGAGCTGGTGGATTTAATGGAGACTCTGTAGACTTAGCTTTAGAACCTGTTGCTGGTTGCTTTGCCGAAGATGATCCAGTTAAAGGAGACTTTTCTGTCTTTGAAGTTGAACTTACGGATTGTTGGAGATGAGGAGAATTTGGTGTATTATCTTCAAACACAATGCTTATTGCAGGCCATGCTACAAAGCATTTCAGATAATCCTCCATTGATGTCTTGCCAACTGTAGGCCTCCATATGTATGCCTTTGGATTTACCACCTTATCCACATACACTTTGATTGCGTTTAGACCAAGAGGAAGTCCATTTACCAACGTTTTTGGATCTGTAGTCTGACAACGGCCTAGAGCAAGCACTTCCTCATTGTGTATATAGTCCAAGATTTTGCATGTGTTATTTTGACTTGTGGAAGGGCTCTGCCAAACAAATGAAGAACAAAAAATATGAGAAAATCAGCTAGAGACCAAGACGAAACTTAAACAAATGAGGAAACTTAACCTTATGACCATTTTCATCTGGAATGAAACTTGACGTTGGAACAATACAATGATCGGCATGCCAAGCAATCATCACTCCTACTTCATCCTCCAAAGTAAACATATTTTGGGAAGGTCTCCATAAAAAGGTGTCAGCTCCTCATCATCAGATGATACAATCCGTCCCTCACCAACATTGACATCAACAGCACACCAGTCAACGAGATAACACTTGGGAAGTGATCGAGTATTTACACTCTACATGAAATACAAGCAATGTAAAATCAATTTATAAATATAAATCTAGAGATAGATGAAGATACAAGGAATGATAGATGAACATACCTTGTTATTCGAGCTTTCACTGACATCAGGTTCTTCGGGGTTATTCATTCTCGCAATGGCCTGCTGTAGATCATAAACATGTTTCTCTAGAGACACGTTTTTTCTTCCATTGCACCCATAAAGTTGTTCCTTACTTGTAAACAAGTCAGTTTGGTCATGTTAAAGCCTCTTCCCATTGCCCTCAACCGGCCAGGATTATCAGCTCCCAATATGTGAGTAAGCCTATCTTGCTTTGGGTTCGTTGTCGTTGAATTTTGATGACCATCTAGTTCTATCTCTGCAGCCTTTCTCTGTAAAAGCATTTCAAATTTCATAAATACCCGTAAATTAAATGATGCTATAAAGATTAAACACAACTTACAATCTTCTCTTGCGCATTAACGTTGACAGGTGTACCATCCTTCCTAGTTCGTGATTTGACCCAAACCCTCAGCCTCGACACTTGTGATGGATCGTCGCTAGCCTTTACCAAATCTTCTCTCAGTCTCACCATTCCTCTACGGCCAGACGTGTTCTTCTCTCTTCATTCTTTGTACGAATCACTAGTAAGCTTAAAGGTCGTACTTGTTTTCACTCTAACAAACTTATGCCATTCAGTTGGATTTACATTATTCGGACGCAGGGCCATCCTAGCTTTAATGGTCGGAGCTTCCCTGATAGAGCGTACAAGGCGTGATTAGGATGCTCTCCACAGACATCCCATTTTCTTAAACACAGTAGCCTTTTTAAACTCCTCATTCAAGTCAAACCTCATCTATAGGCAGGAAAGGTAGACATATTCAATTACAAGTGCACTTTATACTGAAAGTAATAGTAGATTCAACTTACCTCAGCATAATTCTGATTTCTTCACCAACTTTTTTCCAGTTTTCAATATTCACAGGAACATGTTCACGTACTAAGGATCCCAAGTAGGAGGATAATGATACAGAACCTGGTCCACAAGGTTCTCCCAAAGCATTGAAATTAACATGATGCCGTTCGTGTGGATCCCTGGGAATGTGTTTCATCTTTGTTGGTCCACGACGTCTTTTACGTTGTGATGCAGTAAATGTATCATACTGACTTTGTGCAGCATCAACTTCTTCTCCATTTTCTGGGACAGCTTCGACGTCTTCTTCAGCTTCGACTTCTTCTTCAGCTTCGACTTCTTCCTCAGCTTCATATTTTTCCATACTAATTGCTTCATCAGCTTCTGGTTCTTTGGTATGTTCTTCTGCATTTTGTTCTTCAACTTATTCCTCGAGGATTTCGTTGTTTGGTTCTTCTTCCTCCATTTCTACATCCATATCCGGAGAAATTTCTTTCTTCTTCGGTTCCTTTGTTTTCTTCAAACGCTTGTTCCTACGATTACCCATCTTAGTTCACCTGAGACAGTAAAAAGTTTTGTTAAGTGTCAATGAAACCAACACACAAAACACCAGAAACACACAATGACACCAGAAAAAATCAACACACAAAACATTCATAAACACACAATGACACCAGAAAAAATCAACACTCAAATCAAGCACAGACCATATAATTTCATTCGATTCAAAGCATCTCAAAAAATTATACCAAAAAGACCATTCAAACATAGATTCCTTCACAGTCAGCCCGGAAAATTGCAGACTCATCAACAAAATCCTCAGCATCCATAGCCACAATTGGTGGCAAAGGACCAACTCTTCTTCGCTGTATTTTCTTGTTGGAAATCTCAAAGCTACATACCAACTTGATGACTCATCTACTCTAGAATATAAGACTTTATTTGCTTGAGAGGCTAGGATGTATGGATCTTTAGCAAATGCCAGTTGGCTTTGGTTCAAGTTGACAAGTGTGAAGCCATCTTCTACCTTGACTCTATTACCAATGTTTTCCCATGAACAGTGGAAAACATGAATGTAGAAAGTATTATAATCAATAAGTAAAATCTCCACCACTCTGCCATAGTATGTAACTAAATCAATCATCTGAGAAGTGTCTTTTGCACTAGATTTACACATAGATGTTGCCTCATATAAAACACCATTGTTTTGAGTTTTGCCTGTCAACTGAATTGGTGTGAAAGCGAAGACCATTGATTATGTAACCAGTGAAAGACCTAGCAGTAACACGAGGACCATAAGCCAACCACTTCAGTGTTTCATCGTGATTCTCCAAAGTAATAGGTATCTATAAGAACACATGTTAAGTGTCAATATATATATATATATATATATATATAAAACCAACAAATCAGAAAACTAAATTTTAGCTCAGATTATAAATTTGCCTGCTCTTTTAACCAAGACGCAAATTGCTCTGTATGTGTTCTCCATAATGTTTTTGCATCACGTCTACATCTTTCACTAGTTTTCTGTAGATGTTGTAGGTGCATGCTTCAAAAGGAATAAAAAAATTATGTATATAGGAACATTCGGATGTGAAAAAAGACAAGAACATTAACAACATTTACTCGACATAAGGTTCCACAATTGCCATATTCTGAATAACAATGTTCTTATCCTTCTCAGACATAACAGAACAAGTGGCTGCGGATATTGGACGACCCTCCAGAATAGAGCTGCTCTCGAAATCTGTATTTCTATCGAGTTTCTCCTCAACATTTATTGTCTTTTTCAAGAACTGACTGCAAAACCTCATACATTCCTCTGCGAGATATGCTTCAGCTATACAACCCTCTGGTCTTGCAGGGTTTCTTACAAAGTCTTTCAGCACTTTCATATACCTCTCAAACGGGTACATCCAACGGAAATGGACTGGTCCACCTAACCGAGCTTCCCTACCTAGATGAACTACCAAATGCACCATTATACAAAGAAACTTAGAGGGAAAAACCTCTCAAACAGACAAAGAGTTTCCACAATTTCAGTTTCCATTACTAAAATTGTCTCTCTATCAATAACACGCTGACATAGATGATTGAAGAATGCACACAACCGTCCAATAGCTATCCTAACACCTTTAGGTAATAACCATGTAAAGAAAGATGCATTGTATATAAAATTCAGGACATCAAATGCTGGACTAATACAATCTTCACACACCTTGATATATTTGAGCAATAGCTATCTGGACCTCTGAAGTCACTAGACGCTTGCAGAATATTTCTTCTCTTTGCTGGACAAAGACCAAAGAGCTTAGGGAAGGTATGTTCTTTTTCCACGAGGTTGAGGATGTAAATCCTTCCTAATGCCAAGTAGTTCCAGATCTTTCCGACAATTATGACCATCTTTTGATTTTCCACAATGCAACAATGTGGCGATAAGGCTTGCAGCAACATTTTTTTCAACGTGCATCACGTCTAAATTGTGTCTAACCGGGAGATCCTATACAAAAAAAAAAACAGAAAGAGGATCAAGGAAAGATAACAAAGCACAATTCGTAAAACATGGTTATAAAATAATATTTGAGCATACCTCCCAATAAGGAAACTTGAAAAATATTGATCGTTTCTTCCATCTAGATAGATCCTCCTCATCTACCGGTTCGTCCTCTTCCTCTAATCCACTGGATTTATCATTGGTATTGGTGTCTGCTCCAACAGACTCACTAATCTTCCTCTTCTTTCCAATTACTTTGACTTTTCCAAAGTCATTCTTGAAATTTCTTAGTGCATGGTTTATATTATGACCACATCAAACCATGCTTTCTTTACTCGGTAAGCATGTGAAGGAGGTAGACCTTTCTGATGGCACATATATACATGCTTCCTGCCATTAAGCAGCCACATACTATCTGTGTTTTTTCCACACACAGGACAACCCATTTTCCCCTTTACTTTACAGCCTGCAAGATTTCCATATGCTGGAAAATCATTAATGGTCCAGAGAAGCATAGCTCTTAACGTAAAAGTAGTGTGACTGAATGCATCATACGTTAACTCGCCTTTCTCCCACAGATGGTTGAGATCCTCTATAAGTGGTTCTAAGTACACATCGATATTGTTTCTAGGTTGGGTTGGACCAGGAATCAACAATGACAACATGATGTTCTCCTCTTTCATACACTTATCGGGTGAAATGTTGTAATTCACCAGCAAAACAGGCCAAGCACTATAGTTAACGCTCATGCTCATGTCAAACGGATTAAACCCATCAGTGGAAAGTCCTAGCCTCAGATTCCTTGCTTCACAGGAAAATGACGGGTACTTGTCATTCATCTGATCCCAAGTAACAGAATCTACTGGATGTCGCATTTTCCCATCAGTGCTCTTATTAGTAAAATGCCACCTTAAGTCCTTCGCCATGTCCTCTGACCTGAACATCCTCTTGAGACGTGGAATCAACGGAAAATATCTAAGAACTTTCTGTGGAATTCCTTCCTTCACATCACCATTCCTAAGAAACTCTTCATCAAGAAACGCAGCTGCTTGGACAACCCTATAATCTTTTTTTTCCTCTCACTTCCATTGCTTCTACAGTCAATCCATGAAATAACTTCTCCATGATGATACCAGTCCTCCCGCATCTGGTAACTCAAATCCATTCCCCTTGTTACAAGATGATCAACAACAACACTGGCTGAGTGACGGTCTACGTTGCGATAGTCTGTGCATGGGCAAATGATCATCGTAGAGTCTTGTAAAGCTGCACCAACAGACCTCACAAAATCCCAAGCACCTCTCTCATAACCAGAATCAGCTCTTTCGTTAAGACAGATGCAAGCATAAGACAATAGCAAAAGTTCAACTCTCTTAATTCCCTAATAAATCCTTAAGTATATATTGTTTTACTTTACCTGCTAAGATGAACCCATGACTTTTCCACCATTTTTATGAACTAAGTTTCTAACTCAGAACCAAAAACAAAGCAAACACATACAAACAGACAAATTGTCAATTACAGAAGCACCAATAAACAGTCAAATATATTCAATTACACCGATAACAAACAAAGTGGCAGGCAATCAATAACACAAACAAGACTCGATAGGATCTTGTTTATATTAGGTTCCAAAATAATTACCTCAAGAAGATACTGCAGATTTCAAGTCCACCTCACTTCAATACGAAACGATCAAAAGTCCCAAACTTTAAAGCAAAACTGGACAAAAACGAACCACAAATCAGATCGTCTCACCCCAAAACAAATCAAAAATCACTCAACAGGAAATTGAAACAGAGATGATAAATATGTATTACCTGACTTGTTTCCTCCTTCGCTTCGTGTAATTTGACAGGCTGTAAAGAAATCGAACTAATTAATTGGACAAATGAGAGAAATCGAGAAAATCAATCTAGGGTTCATAACACAACAAATTGATATTGGGGTTCACTTGGAATCTGAATGGAGACGACGAGACACCGATCGGCGATGACAGCACCGAAGGATGGCGGATCAAGGTTTTTGGGTTTCTACCTTTGCAGAGAGAGAGAGAGAGAATGGCGGAATAATAGAAAAAAAAGCTAAGTGTTTTTCCTCCAAAACATTAAACAGCTATAATAGTCTTTTTTTATTTCCCTGTTAATGATTTTTTTTCCTAGCGCTACGAAAAATATGCCCGCGGATTTACCATGTTTTCGTAGCAGTTCGTGATTTCGTGCTGCCGTGAACTGCTACCAATACTCATATTTCTTGTCGTGACTGTATCATTTCTTTCCTAACAGTTTCACACCTTGGTCTGATTTTCAAATTGATAAACCAATTTTTGGCGATC
>JABAYD010027120.1:0-15962 GCA_014822095.1 Diplotaxis tenuifolia | reverse complement strand
AACTTTCCAGGATCATCAACCTTAGGCAATACCTTCAGTACTGGTGTAGACAGTGCTTTGGTATAAAAGAACCTTGATCTCCTCTTCATTCTCACTACAGTTTTTAAAGAACTTGTACAATGGGTGAATCTGAAGAGCATCTTCAAATGCAAGTTCTTTAGGAAGCCTTCTCACCATCTTGTTAAAACTTGCCAGCTGCTCTTCACTAATGGGATTCATCAGATGTATAGGTGGAATTGGATAGGGAACCTTAGGAACATAGACTCGAGATGGAGTCGCAGCAAATTCGTTGGGAGCGGTTACTGCAGAGCTAGTAGGCTCTGCTTTATCTTCTGCACCTGGAGCAGTCTCAGCAGACAGCTGCTCCACTGATCTTTCCTCAGCTTTCTCACATCTCATCTCTTTTGCATTACAGTGCTCAACCCTATGATTCATCACACTCTTACCACGAAGGGTTTCTTACTACTTCTTAACAGTTTCAGCAGTTTGAGTAAGCTGAACATCAATCCTCTTTATGTGGTTGCTAACAGTATCATATTTTGAATTCAGCTCAACGAACATGTTATCCATTATGGCGTTGATGTATGTGGTAACCTAATTCAATGTCTTGTCCTGGACATGTTGGCTCTGCAAAAGATGTTCCATCATAGTACTCAATGTTTTCAGCTCACCCTGTGAACTGCTCGCGGTAGCTAGAGCAGCCTGCGGGTTGCTCTCTTGGTAACTGTTCTGCGTGGTCTGCTCCATGAACAAGACCTTCCCTTTGTTATTTTTGAGGCGCAGGTCAACCTTGGCGATTAGCTCCTCTTTTCACTGAGCATCAATACTGCTGACATTCTTAGAGTGGTGAGTCTTCTGATTTTTGTTAGCTGAGCTGGCAGCCATGTTCTCAATCAACTCAAATGCTCCCTCAGCCATTTGAGTCATGAAAGCACCCCTGCTCACAGAGTTCAAAGCAGCTTGGAATTCCCAGTCTACTCCATCATAAAAAAAACACCCAAGAGGTAATCATCATCAAATCCATGGTGAGAGCATTCTCTAGGTAGTCATTGAAATGCTCTCATGCATCATAAAAAGACTCATTAGCGAGTTATTTGAAAGAGGTGAACCTGCTCCTGAGAGCAGCTGTTTTTGCCTTCGTGTAGAAGTGGCTCAGGAAGGCTGCTCTGAGTTGTTCCCATGTAGTGAGAGAGCTTGTAGGAAGTGACTTGAGCCATCTTGAAGTTTTTTCCGCTAGAGAGAACGGGAACAACATGCATTTGATGTATTTAGGGGTTACTCCGTTAGCACGAGTGAAGCTGCAGATTTCTTCGAAAGACTCGATGTGTTCCATTGGGATCTCTGTTGGGAGATCACTGAACACCTTGCTCTGCACTAGAGCGATCAGAGAAGGCTTGATCTCAAAGTCTTGCCTCAGACAGGGTGGACGAACAATGGCAGAGCGTGTAGCAGGAATGTTCCACGGGAGGTTTCCCTCACCAATTGCATGCGAATGGTGTTCCTGCTGCGCGAGAGCAGCTTGTTGAGCAGCAGCCTGCTGAGCTTGGATGGTTTCCTGCATCTAGAGAATTTGTTGTTGCATCAGTTGCATTGTTGTAGCGAGATCACCCGGATGGCCTTGATCACCCATGTTGGTGTTGTTTGGCCCTTGTTGCTGTATGTTCTGTTTTTCTAAACTTGCTAGCTCCTGGTTGTTCTGGTTCTGAAACTGCAACAAATAGGATAGAGCAAGTTAGAGGTCTTAGACTAAATAAATAACCAAAAAATAAAGGTAAAAAGATGGTCCCCGGCAACGGCGCCAAATTTGATATGCTCAAATTAACCTTCAAGCTACTCTCTCAAATAAGAGGTTCGATGTAGTACTTGAGGATCGAATCCACATAGACCAAATCTTACACTTTATTTATATATGATCAATATCAAGCTAAGACAAATCGATGAAATTCTAAATAAGAAAATAAAATAAGCAAGTAATAGAGAATGATTTGGGTTGGATTTCAGATTAAGGAGAATGCTAGCCTAAGGTGGTTTAATCGGATGTTAAACACTAGTGAACTCGTTTGAATCAATAAATAATAAGCAAGAGGGTTTAGAAATCTTCTCCATAGGTTGTAGATATTCTTCTCCCTCAAGGTTACAAAGTATTGAATCCCAAATCTCCAATGGTTTCTTGTGTCTAGAAAATAGCGTAGTCTGTCTAGGAAAATAAGAAAGGAATATATCTAAAAGCCACAGACGGCTGGGAGAAGAAATAGAAAAGCTAGGGAAAATCCCGAAGTTAATGAGAAGTTTCCTTAAAAGTCGGGAGCTGGCCTGGGGTTCTCCGTTTAGGAAAAAATCTCAATTTGGACTTCTTTCTTCACATGTTCCCTCTTACGCGGATTCAACTTGTTCTTGACCTGAAACTACTCAAAACAAACTAAGTAGACTCTAGAAAAGCTCAAAGCTGATATAAAAAGCATATAGAAAGTGTGTCAAAAACACAACATATCAGTATATATGTAACAAATTTATCTTGTGTATATATGGAGAGTAAAACTTGCGAATGTATGTAATAATAAAAAGTGTACACATGTGAAGATGTATACATATACATCTTGATCCAATTAAGGGTCAAATTGTGAGTATTGTCAAGTTCCAATGTTTTGCTTCTATCTTGATCCAGTTAAGAGTCTTAGTTGTGAGTATTTTGAGGGAATGTTACATTCACAAGGATTATAACATTAGTGGATGTGATTGTTACCATCCAACGTTTAATATGATATTCATGTGTAATATACAATGTACACATGTAAAAGATGTATACAAGTTGTGTTTGTGCACATGTACTCCTATACACATTTACATATATAATCATGTTGTTTAATTCACGTAAACCACACTTTTTTATCTTTAATATGTACATGCGCACACTAACATTATATACACATCTACATAGTAATCTAATGTATCCGTGTACACGAACTTGTGTAGACTAACTTTATGTACACATCCACGTAGTCATCGAATTAATTTTTTTTAATGAGTGACAATTTTGTAATAACTTTATCTTCTTCCTATTAGGATTTTATGTGTTTCCTACAAATACAATTCACAGCCGCCATTGGTTATTATATTTGCAAGCTTATAAAAATTTCGTTTAAATCCTTATATCAAACCACTAAACTTCGAAAGTTATATTTTTCTATTCTCCCAACTCCGTGGCCAAATTGAACCAAAACACCACAGTCAGCAAACGCCATAACAATTCCATATGGGCACGTTGGTGAAGATGAGCGCAACAAAGTGGGTTAAATTCAGACTATGATACTATATATAACAAACTACTAATATAACTCCTTCAGCCGGACATAATTGTCCTAAAATTCCAAGATTTCTGACCAATCATCTCGAAGAAGAATATTAGAGTCTTACAAATAAAGTATCTCACGTCAGAAGTTTAAAGAAACCTTAAGTAATAAAGATTGAGTTAGAGTAAATCCACTTATATATCATCAATATGTGTTAAGTTGAAAACCCATAAATCCGAATCAAACAATCATACACATGCAAAAATATATTTGGATTTTTTTTGTTCATATTAAGAACTACTTGTAGTTAAAACTTATTTTCCCGGAAAAATGATGTTCCCTTAGTAGGTCATAACATTGGTGTTTTGATTGTCTAGTGAAGGTATACGCGCAGCTATTAAATTTTGTATTCCATTAAGATATAGCATAGCATTTATTTTCAACTAGGTGTTTTGCTAGCATATTCGGGAATGATTATCTTACAAAACTATATATTCTTTTTAGTATACACAACTTAATTTTTTAATTAATTAATATTTAATTATGTATTTTTCATTTTCTATTTTTTATGATCGAAAATATAATTCTGATAATAATACAATAATATTATATAGGAATTATCTTTTAATTATAGTTGTTATTTTATATATATATATATAAAAATATTATGCTGATTTTAATTATATAAGTATATTATACAATATTATATTGTTTTAATTAAAAATCAGCGTAATATGTTATTACTTATGTTTTTAATAAATTTAAATCAAACATAAAATTAATTATTTTTTTTGTCAAACAACATCAAATTAATAATAAACTACAACGATCACATATCAAAATTATTTTTAAAATATAATCAAATCAATGTTTTTGTTTGATTTCTATTTACTTACAATTTTTTATATCTTAGTTTTAAATTTTATAATAGAAAATATAGTTTCAAATAAAAACTTAATATATAAGAATTATCTTATTTTCTAAATTTAAAATATTATTAATATAAACTTTTTTTAGTTATATAATAAATTATATATAAAATTTAAAAACATGACGATACGCAAAATTACCAAAAATCGTAAGGAAAATGCATCAAATTATCTTATTTTTTTAAAAATATAATATTATTAATATAAATTCACTTTAAATAAATTATATTAAAAAAATTAAAAATACAAGAAATAAATAAAACTACCTAAAATCATGTAAAAGTAGACAAATGAATAAATTATAATATTATTCATATAAATTCGTGTTATCTATAATATATTATATATGAAATATTAAAAATATTATACATAAGAAATATTAGCTAAAATCATGAAGCATTGGACAAATCAGCAAAATCACTAAATTATATATAAAATTTAAAAATCTGATGATAAGCAAAATTACCTAAAATCGTAAGGAAACTATCTAAAAATGATCTTATTTTTAAAAAAATATAATATTATTAATATAAATTTACTTTTAAATAAATTATATATAAAATAAAAAAATATGATAAATAAATAAAATTATCTACAATCATGTAAAAGTAGGCAAATGAGTAAATTATAATATTATTCATATAAATTTGTTTTATATATAATAAATTATATAAAAAATTATTAAAAATATAACACATAAGTAATATTAGCTAAAATCATGTACTATGTGACAAATCAGCAAAATCACTTTATAAATAGATGATAAATAAATAAAATTATATAAAATCTTGTAAAAGTAGACAAATAAGTAAATTATAATATTATTCATATAAATTTGTTTTATATATAATAAATTATATATAAAATTATTAAAAATATAAGACACAAGCAATATTATAGATAAAATCATGGAACATGTGACAAATCAGCAAAATCATTTCATAAATAATAGTATAGATGTTAAAGTCGTTACTCTTTCTGTGCACTTTCAAATATCAATTAGAATCATGTAATCCCCCTCCAGTACTATAAGGGAAGTGGCAGCCATAAGCTTGTTGCATTGTTATTAGTGATGCCCGAGTCCCCATTCACGAAGTGATGTTGTTCCAGTTGTTCTGATCTACAATATAAAGGAAAACCATTAGTACGTGTGGTCGTAAATGGGAAAATGGCCGATTCCACCATGAACTTAACCTCTCCATTTTTTTCATACACGAACTATCGAATCAAGCCAAAAGCACCTTAAACTAATTCTTTTTTTTTGGGGAATTTCGACCATGAACCTTTTTAATCTAGTTAATTACTATATACCAGGATCTGATTTCGGTTTACCAAGCTTCAGGTGCTGAAGTGGCACACACGAGCCTATAATAGGTTTGGTCGGTTTAATGTTAAACCAATTCTTTTTTTTGTAAAAAATAGTTTTGGCAAAACGACGTAGTTTTGCCATCTCTAACTTAACAGATGTTTGGGGAAAATAATTATTAGAGTTCGTCGTTATTTACAGAAACAAAATGAAAAAGAAGGAGGAGAAAAAGAGAGGCGACATGGGAGACTGAAATCCAAGAGCATAGGTGTAATCGTATGAGATTTCGAGTTAGAGTAGGTTTGAAGAACCAAGAAGTGTTTGATGTGACTAGTATGTCAATCAAAATCTTTGATTTCAATCTCCTATGTCGCCTCTCTTCTCCTTTTTTCCTTCGTTTTGTTTCTACAGTGAACCCTAATAATTATTTCCTCAAATATGTGTTAATTTAGAGATGGCTAAACTACGTCATTTTGCCAAAATGATTAAAAAAATTAGTTTAACATTATACCGACTAAACCTATTACAGGCTTGTGTGTGTCATCTCAGCACCCGAAGCTAAGTAAACCGAAATCAGATCCTTGTATGTAGTAATTAACTAGATTGAAAAGGTTTATGGTTGAAATTAAAAAAAGAATTAGTTTGTGGTGCTTTTGACTTAATCCGATAGTTTGTATATGAAAACAATGGAGAGGTTAAGTTCATGGTGGAATCGGCCGTTTTCCCGATCGTAAATCATATACTGCTTCATACATATATAACTATCAGTCAAGCAATTGTCTAAACTTCGGCAAAAAATTATCAAAACGATTATCGTTTTCTGGTGTACATTTTTTTTTGTTTTTTTCTGCTGGTGATGGACTGACGTGTCTTCACGACTAGTACTCATGAGTATTCAGACTGTCAGACGACATTAAGAGTTTTTTTTCTCTTAGATTCCTGACGTGTCTTCACGACTAGTACTCATGAGTATTCAGACTGTCAGACGACATTAAGAGTTTTTTTCTCTTAGATTATGGAGTCACATGCATGCATGAGACTCATTCAGCACGTCACATTATCCATTTCCCATTTTTTGTTTTAAAAGAGAATTAAATCCTAAAACAAACAGACTTCATGAGATTCATTCAGCACGTCACATTATCCATTCCCCTTTTTTTGTGCACCCCCATTTTTTTTGTTTTAAAAGAGAATTAATTAAGTCTTAAAAGTGACAGACTTCACGGGTCTGTTTTAGCTACCAGCCAAATCCTACCCGCCACCTTGTGATGGCGTATAAACTTTTATTTTGTTTTATTCACCGTCAATAAATCGGAAGGACATAACTATGGAAGTTTTAATTTCATAAATCTATCATACAAAGTTGGTTTATAACTCTAATAATTTTGAACAGTTCTTGATCAACTGAACCAGAAAATCAACCACATTTTTTTCGCGATACTAATTGTGAATACAGATGTGAAAGTCAATATGGTAAAGAAAAGTTATCCAAAAAAAAAGCCTTTACACCGTTTTTTTTTCAAAAAAAAAAACCTTTACAGCTCAAACACAATGGGGTTTTGTACATCTTTCACTCTACCTTTTCTTAGTAACACCTGCGAATAATATGGTACAAAACTATTTAAATAATAAATTAACGATGACAAATAAAAATGTGAGTTTTAGCAATAAAAATAAAAATGTGAGTAAAGAAAATCCTGAACAATACTAATTAATAAATAAGATTTCTATACTATGAGAAGGAATCAGACCGAAAATAATAACTATATGATGCAACATAAATAAGATTTCTATACTGTATGTGAAAGAATCTAGCCGAATGCAAGGATTAGGAGAACAAAATTCTTCTTTGATTAATATGAAAATAAAATGTACCTTTTACATGTCAAGAGGTTGCATATTTATACTAAGGAACAAACTTAAGTCTAAGAGGATTCGAACCTAATCTCATCCGTTATCTTAACTCATAACTAGATTTCTCAAACGCGGGTTTTGTTTTGGTTGTAACAAAATGTATCAGATGATTCGATTTCTATTATATGATAGCGATGAATGTGAAATTTGATGTATATTTTACCTTTTTGGTAGGATCTTTTCATTGAGTTTTGCATAACCGAGTCAGTTTGTGATTGAACCGAGAATCAGAAAATTAAGTATTGTGAGATCAAAATTGGATGGATCTATGGCCCATAGTAAATTTGAAAAATCAATACTTTTGAAAAGGCCCAACATTGTATTACAATTTTGTAGTTAAATCGAATAAATATGTAAAATAATTACTTCTATGATTTTTGAACAATAAAAATAATATTCAAATTCCAACTAATTTGTAAAATAATAACATCTATGATTCAAAATAATATAGTTTTAAAATCAAAGAAATTCTGAAGATGAACTATGATTTAACATGTAAAATCATACTATAAAATCGTGTAATATCAAAGATATTAAAAATGGTCTATAATAATATCAAAGTTACATAATATATTGTCTATATCGATATTCAATATTGAAAATTGACAATATTGACAATTCACAATAACTTTCAATCAAATCCCAAAATAAGTACTCTAATTTCAAAAATATAATCATGTTTATTCCCCTCTATGGAATACATATCTTCTAGTACACGGCTTATACTATATTGTATAAATTTATAACAATAATATAATTGCCTCATAATACCTAGACATATGTTTTAAAATAATTCAGTTTATCACATTTAAATCATATTTTTAGATATGTTAGAATCTTGTAAGGAAATAGATATCTACATCTCATAATGTCACATATATTATGAGATAATTAACAATATACACCCTAATATTTTTATAACTAATTTTTAATATCCGAAACCAAAAAAATTGTAAATCATAAGATTACATCACAAGATAATGATTAACGACTTAAATATATAACTCACTCTAATAATATCACACTTAATCAGACATTTATCTAACCAAAACCTAATAGGATTAGATGCAATCAAAAAAATCAAAATAATTAAGAGATAAAGAAATATTAACAGAAAACAACCGATTTTTTTGTTAAAACTTAAGTTTAGATTAATAACAAAAAAACATTAGAGGAAACTGGTTTACTAAATCAGGAGATTAAGTTCAATAAACAAAACCGAGACAGATCAATCATACAACAAAAATTCACCCAACTTGCACCAATCGGGATTTGGCACTTTCACCTCAACCATCCTTTCTTGTGCAAGGATCAGCTCTTGTTCAAGCCTCTTTTTCTCCTTAACCGGGCCAAACACCTCTCCACATTGTGAAGTACTCAAGCTTGGTTGCAGGTTTTCCAATCTCGATCTCCTCCACATGTTTTGCCTTAACAGCTTCATAGCGCTCTTTGAAAAGACGAAGGATAGCACGGTAATGCTCTTTGGTTTCCTTCTGGCCTTCGTTGAAGCCCTTTTGAAATGATAATTCACTCTCATCAACCACCGGATCCTTCATCTTCAAGTCTCTCCTACTTGCCATTGAGTATTCTGCATGTTTGAAGATTTTAAAATATTGGTTAAAATTCAAATTGAGATGAACAATTAAATTATTATAAAATAAAATAAAAGATCTATATGTAACAAAATCCGTTAATAAAAAAAAAGTGTAACTAATAAGGGAATCAAGTATACAATAACGTCTAATTTTAAAAAAATAAGAGAATCAAGTATACAATAACTTCTAATTTTAAAAATACTTTAGAAGAATGATCAGCATGAATATCTAACATAAAAAAATAATCCAAAATTATGTTATGAAACGAAACTTATTTAATACGAAAAATAAGAAGTAGATGAATAGCTTACTCAAGAGTTATTGGAGAGTCTTCTACTACATGGTCAAATAAAAAAAATTATGGTTAAAATATAAAATGAACATGAAAAGAAAATATCTATATGTAACAAATATAATCAATTTAAAATTTGTAATTAAATCGAACATTCATAGTCTTCATCTACATGTTCGACTATACAATAACATCTAATTAGAAATTATATAAGAATCGGCTATACAATAACATACCAGGTGTAAAAATTATCTTGATCTAGAAGGAAATATCAACATGCAAAACTAATCTAAGACAATATTCCTAACCTAAACTATGAATGTCAACGATTTAAGTTAAGAGAAGGAAGAGATACATTAAAGACTGACTAAAAGGTATTTGGAGAGACAAAGCTTTGAGAAGTTATAAATGTTTAGGGTTTTCGAAAATGAGAGGAAGAAGAGTATAAATAGGAAAAAAGTGTAACCAAAAGGTTTTGTTTAGTGTAGATAACACCACTCTTTATTGGTAAAACGCAAGGGTTGGTTAACCAAAGGGTTATCTTTAAAGGGAAACAAAATAAGGATTCATCTTCATAAATCAAAACAAAAACATGAACTTCATTCAACGGATGCATAGTTATCACTTTTTGGGATCTCTATTTTAATCAGTTTGATACACGACTTTTTAGAGGTAGAAAGAAACTTGGGTGCTTCCTAATCGTCTACTTTCCGATTGGAAGAAGAAGTTGAAACAATGTCATCACTTTGACCTTCAAGTAACATTGGATCGTACACAATAAGCGCATATGATAAATATTCAAATACTTCAATGATTTGAAATAAACATAGATATAGATTATAACATTTACCTCGCTTCCTTGGGTTGGAACAGAAAAAATTTTAAATATCTCACTTGTCATTACCATACATAGATCTTTCCAGACCTTTCCAACTTTATAGCAGCCACCCGAAGCATTGTCTTTCTGAATGTAGACTCCAAACATAAAAGTCTGTCCAATCACATTTGTAATTGAATCGGGAAAAAGATCACCTTCTTCAAGCTGTCAAGTTAAAATTTTGATATGTTATTTTCAAATCACAATATGTAATAGAAATGCTAACGTTGAAAACTCATAACTTCTTCCCAAGAACCGTTTAGTAGGGTAATAGCATACTCGGGAATAACTCATGTAGCAATAGAATCCAATAACATGAATTCAGATTCGCCAATATCATCTTTGACCAATAAATGGATTTTGAATATGTAGTAAAAAGTAATAAACGTTTATTAGTTTACATTATTGTAATTATGTAAAAATGTAAAAAAATGAGTATTAGTTAAGGTTTTTATACCGAAGAGTAACAGATGTTACTTTTGATTTGCATGTCTCAGACCACCAAATATGTGTAACAATCTCTCTCCCATTCACGTTTCTAACGGTTCTGGAATGTGGATAAACCTTCTTGTTGTTACAACTTAAGCATCCAAAATAATACCATCCTCAATATTTATCAATGGCAAATATTGTCGCAACAACCCTACATAGTTTGTCCTAAAAAGATAAATCTATAAATAAACAATCAAAGAGATGTCGTAAACCATATTAGTATAGTGTTTGAAAATCCTACCTCAGATGTTTCAAGTACTTTTCAGGATAATGCATCCTTTTATCTCGCTTTATCTGCAACTCAAGCTTGTTTTCATTTGATTCAGCCAGGGTTAATGCTTGAGAATCATCATTATATCCGTGATTATAAATAAGTCTTATAATTTAATATATACTATTACAAAGTGAAAACATTTTTATTGAAGAAGATAAATACCGATGTTTAAATTCATATGCCTCTGGTATTTCAAGATTAACAAACATCTGACTTACATCATAAGCATTTGAGATTTGGACCTCACCTATAACAAAAAAAAACCAAAGAAGACATATTACCATCTCTTCTGTTTCTTGGCTAGCTGTATGAAGATTCTCAGCAAATTTGTCCCAAAGGCAGCAAGCTAATCTCTGACCACTAATATAATTGCAGACTTGGGTTATAAATCAATATGTTCATTGGATTAAATTTTTTATATTAAATATATTAAACTTACGAAATGTCCGCGAGACTAATCTTCAACCTATTCCTTTGTTTCCCACCACTACACCATATGGTTTCCAGATCGCTCAAGTCTTGAACTTGTCCAATAACATCTACATAAAAATATACTCGTGTTAGATAGATACAACACAATGGAGATAATTTATAAAAATTGAAAAAAACTGACCAATAAGGAAGTTTGTATCAGTGATACTTTCTATGGTTTTGAAATCAACCAGATCGAGAAACATGTTGTCATCACGTTGTGTAGAATCGGTGATTTTGGTGGTTCCATTAAAAGCTATGCGATACTTATGTTGAGTTGGTCTGTATGCTTGACCAGCAGCAAACACACTGAAACGATCAATGTTCCTCCATACTCCAACACAAATATGTTTTGCCAATTCGGAAATGTATGTCTTGTTACACGAGGCATGGAAAAAACAATATCATTTAGGTTAAACTTTTACGAAATGAAGATATCTAAATCAAAAATCTATACAAAACGATAAACTTACATTTGCATCACAAAGGATTAGTTCCATGGTCTCCCCTATGTCTTTCAAAATGTATCTCGTCCATTAAATGTCAACATGATAATGATGATATATCGACATGTTTGATATCACTATATGTAGTCTAACCATGGTTTATAAATACAGGTAAATTTAGTGAGACATATTTCATATATGAAGAAAAAAAATGAAATGGATGACATTTGGATGGATGCTCCATCTCATATGTCTTGAAATGGTTTTGAGTAGGCCTGGGCATAAAATCCGGAACCTGTGAATCCGAACCAAACCCAGAATCAAATATATGTAATATGTGATATGATTTGTAATATATGTAATATAATGCGTAGTATGAGTGAATATAAGGTGAAGTAAAACTAAATGAAAATATTAATATATGAAATATAGCATCATACCATGCTTAGAGTAATATGAGTTTATAAAATCGATATATAATTCATATGCTAAAATATGTCAACCAAATCATTCTAATATAGTCAATATATATTTAAATCGTGTAATATAAGGTCTATAACACAATATAAATGTATGAACTATAGTAATAGTGTATAAAGACGATATATGATGCATATACCAAAAAATGTAAACGAAAAAAATAATGTAGTTAATCTATAGATTGAAATCATGTAACATAAGGTCTATAACACAATGTAAATGTATGAAATATAGTATGAAATATGGTTAGAGTAATAATGGGAAGAGAGAGAATAAAATATATGTAATATATGTAATATGCGATATGATTTTGTAACACTCGATATAAATATAGATGTAGAGCCAAAAATTAAATTACCAAAATGCCATTAATGAAGTTGCAGACAACATCCATGAGTGATTTTTCAAAGATGTCTTCCCTTTTAATAGTATACATGTTAGTCATGAACCTTGATACGACTTTGAGTCTGCATTATTGATTTGATATGTGTTCTCCATTTGGAACCTAACAAGAATGTTTTATACATAAAAGGTTTCATAACTAAATAATATCAAATATACAGTATCAAGTATATGAGCTATATTTTCACTTTTACATTGATTGAACTTTTCATTGGTTGAACACTTTTACACTGGTTAAATATGGCAGAGAACACTGATTAAAGTTTAATATGGCAGAAAACACTTCTGCAGTGGTTAAAGTTTTTAAACACCCTAATTTTCAATTATATACATTCTCCGGATAATAAGTCAATATACATTCAAATAAACATACATATCTTACAAGGGCTTCACTTAAAAAAAAATTAACACCCTATATATTTTGTTTTATTTCATATTTATATAATTAGAGTTTATAATTAAATAATAAAAATTAAATATAGAATAAATATTAAAATAAATTAATTATCAATTTAAATAAAAATAATCTATATTATTAAAACACAAGGCCAATTTTTCAGGCACCTTTCTGTTTTACAAGTATTTACGATATACTGCCACTAGAACATTTTAAGCTATGATTTTAATTTAATTCGTTATTTTCACTAAACAATAAAATCCAACGGAATATTCTTATTCTTGCAACAATTATTTTTCTTATCTATCATTAATAACTCGGAAAAATCCTACCTAAATCTAACAAAACAATTGTTTGTTGTAACTTAATAGATTTCTTTTCGAATATACTATAGCATATTCTTATGTTTAACTGATTTATATTATTATTTTTAAATTTATTTATAGTCTAATCAGTACTATATAAATCTCGAACAACACAACAAAATACAACCATTCGAAAACGTGAGTTATTTTTTTACCAAATATCTTTCATGGGTGCGCTAATAAAAGTAATTTATATTGTTCTTGTGTTTCATGTATGTTTTTCTCTCAAATCTGAAGGTGGTTACGATCATTTCAAATACGTTTATCATAATCATTAGATCTCTGAATTGATTTTCTTTTTTATCTCTTTTGGAGAAATCTTCGTAGCACTATTAGTGACTCGTGCTTGATGTTGCCTACTGTATTCACTCCTTTTATTGCCTCTTGCATACACCAGAAACTTGATGGTACTCATCCACTCTCTCATTTCATACTTGGGGTTTTAGTATAAGAATGATGATTGTTTTTAAGTTGGTATAAGTTAACAAGATCGCTTTATGTGTATTCTCTATTATTATTGCTTCAGTAGGTTGCACTGAAAACACTAATGAACTTCACCAGGTCCTAAAAAAAGGAGTCCCCACGTTTCAACCGAGAGCTTGATTATTCGTAGACAGGTTGGTGAAAGGTTTGTGTGGGTTTATTTTAAATAGCAGTGATAGCTAATAAATTAACAAATATAATTACAGCATTTCATTTTAAATAGCACTGAAATGCTTGATGAGATTTCTACTGTGCCCTCCTCTGATCGTCTCCAAACAACAAACGTGAGTTTTATTTCAGTATGCCATAAAACATATAATAATGATAATTTCATTTATAATATGTATTTTTTTCTCTGGATGATTGAACCGAGATGGTGCCACAGTCGTTGTTGATTCTCGTGCCATGAGAAGATTGATCTCACTAAAAAAGCCAGCACCAAGTTGAGTTTTTCTTTTGATATTTTTGGGTATAATTTTATTTTAACGTCTGTTTTATTTCATGTTGGTATCACTTTTACTTCTCTTGCATCAATTTTCCCACAATCAAAATGATAGCAAAACATTTGTTCTGCTCATGAGAATTTTTTTTGGTTGAAAATGTATAAATCCTCCTTTTAAAAAAAATTAATATAATTACGTTACTAAAAATATTAATATAATAATATGTAAACTATTTTTTTTTAAAATACACCTTTTTAGAATAGACTGGTGTTAGATAATTATAATATATGAGAATATCTCATTTTTAATCAAAACAAAAGATTATTGTAGATTTTGAATCTTTAATTATTGGCTATATCTAATTACTTGTGAATTTTGAACATACAAATAAATATTAACTCAATAATAGAAGCGAATGTATCATTTTTTATTATTTGTCTCCATAAATTATATTTAATATTTAGATCTCTAATTATTAAAAATTACCTAATTACTTTCAAATTTAGAATATAGACATGGAGATTAACTCATTAAAAACTCTCTGTATTTTAAAGATAGATATTAATTAATAGACATAGATAATTCCATGATTTTCTAAGAAATAAAATCCAACGAAAATTTTTTATTATGGCAACAATATTGTTCCTATCCATCATTAACAATTCATATAAATCCTACCTAAATTTATCAAGACAATTATTTGTTGTAACATAATAGATTTCTTTTCGAATATATTTTAGCATATTCTTAAGTTTATAGTGTTTTGGATTATATTAATACATATGATTTACATATATTGTTGTATTTACATAAACTGTGTGATTTTATAAATTTGTATATGTATACAACAACAAGTAAATACAATCGGTGACGCATTACGTACATAATTGTGTATCTATGCACTAAATCAAATGATACAGAAGGCGGAGAAAGATAATAATAATTACATATAGTTTGATTCCAACAGGGGAATACAAGGTCAAAGAATCAAATGAGGATTGTAAATGGTGGTCGCACAAAACCTATGACAACATATTCCTCGAACTAACAGTTTTATTTACACAAATTGTGTGATTTTGTTTGTTTGCTTGGTTTTTATTATATTTTTTTACTTTAGCTACTCTTGATGATATGACCAGAATTCGATACTTTGTAAAAGCTTCAAATTCAACGCTAAATTGCTTATTCAGACACATATGAAACTATAAAGAGCAATTTTTTTTAATTCATGGATTTATTAAATAATATTAAGTTGAAAGTTGTTCATAGTTGGATATACAAATATCATCTTTTGAATAAAATTTTCTTACCAATATCCCAATAAATAACAAAATTATAATTATTTTGTTGTTGTAACTTAATAGATCTTGAAAACAAATTATTAATATAAAATATAATATAAAATAACTTTATTCAGAAATTTTGAAGTAAATTAATATATTTTATTTGATAAAATAAATTATTAATAATTATTTATACTAATAATAACTAATTATAAATTATTAA
>JABAYD010027119.1:0-10368 GCA_014822095.1 Diplotaxis tenuifolia | reverse complement strand
CTTTCGTGCTATAGATAAGGTCGAGTCGGTTTGGATATCCCTTAAAGGGGATTCGGTAACCTAACTCGACCTCGCAGTGAAGCGTGATAGGACAAGGGCCAAGTAGAGTTTGTCGAGATTGATATGCCAAGTATGTCCATGGTCGTAGAAAACGTTTTTCCGTTTTTAGGTTTGATTTATACGATGAAAGTTTCGTATAATCTTTCTTTTGTTTGTATGGAAGTTGTTTTTCTTTTTTATCCGAGGGAGACAAAGCCTAAGAAGCTCGATGCAGAGCTTGTGCGGAGTCAGTCGCGGGGTGGTTTCATTCTCGGATGTAATCGAGAGGAATGAGAGTGGATGCCCGTGAGCTGCAGGGCTAAAGAATGAGATCTTTCATATCGTGGTACGAGGAAATAAAGTTCAGACTGGTCGTCCATTGTCGGATCATACAGAAAGTTTCTTCGTATGACATGATCTGATTATACGGAAGATTTTTTTGCGTAAGTGACGTGCGACTAGTTTTATTAATTTAGTAAAGTATGCCGCATATGGAGATGTCGAAGTAAACGATTTTTCCGCAGATTTTCGAGAAACGTTTCCGCTTTGGTATTGATTCTTCGGTGAAAGTTTCATTGAGTCACTCGTGGAGTTTTATTGAACGTTAGTTCACCAGAATCCAGTCACGAAACATTTTTGATGATTATTGAGCGGGATGAATCAGTTAACCAGCGATATGCTTAGTCGACGAGAAGGGAGGACATGTTCCCTTTGTCATATTTACTTCTACTTTTGCTCTCGATTTTGTTTTGTCGTAAGTGTTATAGATGTTTGTCCGTGATTTGCTTGGTTCAGCGGAAAATGGGAGCGATGCTCAAAACAGCTCCGCGTGCGGCGAGCTGTTCATCTCGAAACAGCTCCGCAGGCGGCGACCTATTCGTCTCGAAACAGCTCCGCGTGAGATGAGCTGTTCGTCTCGAAACAGCTCCGCGTGCGGCGAGCTGTTCATCTCGAAACAGCTCCGCGTGCGGTGAGCTGTTCGTCTCGAAACAGCTCCGCGTGCGGCGAGCTGTTTGTCTCGAAACATCTTCGCGTGCGGCGAGCTGTTCGTCCTGAAACAGCTCCGCGTGCGGCGAGCTGTTCGTTCCAAAACAGATCCGCGTGCGGCGAGCTGTTCGTCTCGAACCAGCTCCGCGTCTGGCGAGCTGTTTGCCTCAAAACAGCTCCGCGTGCGGCGAGCTGTTCGTCTCGAAACAGCTCGAAGAGCAGTCCATGTCGCCGTACGGCGCGGACAATCTCGATTCGTCGAGCTGACTTGTTTTCATTGTAAAATCTCTACGGAAGCTCCGATTGAGACGAAACGAAAAGCTGTGCGATCAAGAATCGATAGAGAAGCTTTAGAAATAGTCCAGGTTGCCGTACGGTGAGCTGGTGCAGACAATCTCGATTCGTCAAGCCGACTTGTTTTCGTCGTAAAATCTCAACGGAAAATTTGATTGAGACGAAACGAAAAGTTGTGCGATCGAGAATCGAGAGAGAAGCTCGAGGAGCAGTTCAGGTCGCTGTACGGCAAGCTGGGTGAGCCTGTCCAGCTCGTCGTACGGCGAGCTGGTTGTGCCTGTCCAGCTCGCCGTACGGCGAGCTGGGTGTGCATGTCCAGCTCGCCGTACGGTGAGCTGGGTGTGCTTGTCCAGCTCGCCGTACGGCGAGCTGGGTGCACCTGTCCAGCTCGCCGTACGGCGAGCTGGGTTTGCCTGTCTAGCTCGCTGTACGGCGAGCTGGCGCAGACAATCTCGATTCGTTGAGCTGACTTGTTTTCGTCATAAAATCTCTTTGGAAACTCAGATTGAGACAAAACGAAAAGCTGTGCGATCGAGAATCGAGAGCGAAGCTTGTGGAGCTGTCCAGGTCACCATACGGCGAGCTGGGTGAGCCTGTCTAGCTTGCTGTATGGCGAGCTGGCGCGGACAATCTCGATTCGTCGAGCTGTCTTTTTTTCGTCATAAAATCTCAACGGAAACTCCGAATTAAGACAAAACAAACAGCTGTGCGATCGAGAATCGAGAGAAACTCGAGGAGCAGTTCAGGTCGCCATAAGGCGAGCTGGACATGCTCACCCACCTCGCCGTACGGCGACCTGAGCTTGCGCGGACAATCTCGATTCCTCGAGCTGAATTTTAAATACCTTGATTGCTCCAAGACCATCTTTCTCACACGTGTATTTTGTAAGTTTCAAAATTGAGAAACTATAGCAACGTACGAGCCCAGACCGCTTAAATTCAATAACCTTAAGTCTAGTACCTTACGAGGAACGACTTACTGAGTTACTTCGATTAAACGAGCTTAAACCAAAGATGATTGTGTAAGTAAAAAAAACGACTTTGAGAGACGAGCGAAAACCTCGGTGAACCACAACGGTTTAACGTCGAAATAGATTTTTCGAATAAACAAATAAGTTCGAAACAAAATAACAGTTTAAAGGAGGTCCGATAATCAGAGAAAAAAACAACAAAATGACTCCACCAACGGAGAAATCAAAAGATACATCAAAAGGGAAACGAGCAAGGACAGGCGGTCATTCCTTTGGAACTTCCGAGTCGCCATTTTAGGGACGTGTTTCCTGCGCTGAGGGGACTTCGGTTACATTGGCCGACGAAACTTGCGGATCCCCCTCATGACATCCCGCCGAGCTATCCAGATCGACTTCGTTGGATCTGGCCTTATCGCTGTCCAACCTCTTGCGACCCTTGTCGACAGATTCTTCAAACTCTGAAATCTCCTCCTCTTCGGAAACGTCCGAGACCTCGACCACACTTGGCTCTTTACCAACATCTTGGGGATCTTTAATCCAACCATCCGACTGATTTCCCACGCTGCTGACGGAGCGGGCGCCGAGAGAACGGCTTGGGGTCTGAAAATCGTTGGCAGTCACCGGGTTAATGGCGTGCACGTTCTAGCCGTGCTCGTTGAAGGGGGGGACCCTGCTAAGATACTCTGCCTCCAAATTGGAAAGAAGATCCTTGTCGACGTAAGTAGAGCTCAAGCGTAGCGGAGACAGTTTAAGGTCACCTCCATGGATCACCTTGACGTCGAGTTTCTCCGCCTCAGCTTTCCATTTGATTTCTTCCGAGCAGAAGAAGCCAATCTTTTCCTGCGGAATAGCTTCCCCCTCCCTCTTCATCAAATCCAGGCAACTCCTAGTCCCAAATGCTTGACTCCAGTAGCACTGTGCGTCATCTAAGACGAGCAACCTCTTTCTCATGATGTTCCACGAGCTCCCGCCTCTCCTGCTCAAGATGCATTTTCTCCCTCTCTAGCTCGGCAGCCGCATCTTTAGCAGCCTTCAACTTGCTCGAAGCTTCTTCAGCCTTCATCGCCGCAGCTTCAGCCTGGTTAACCGCTTCATCCCTTTCTTCGTTGGCCTGCGCGAGCTTCAGCCTGGTTAACTCACTTCATCCCTTTCTTCTCAACCATGGTCTTTAACCGAGCTTTACTCAAGCTAGAATGCTTCGACTTGACCTCAGAGTCATACTTCTCCACCAAGAAATTTGTACTACCTTCCGCCTGCGAGATAAAGGATCAAGAAGAGAAACAAAAGAAAGTCAATAACTGATAAGACTAAACAAACAAAGCAATGTTTAAGGACTCGTACCATCTTCAAGTTGTGAGCTGCGTCGATATAGGTGTCGCGGAAGAATAAATGACCCACTGGAGGAAGCTCTTTCGGCCCGCCCTTTATCTAACGGCTGAGTTCGGCGCACTTTCGACCGTTGTTGACAAGGGGCGAGCTACCACTGTAGGAAAACTTCACCTTGTCTAGGAAGGATGTTTTGATTACCCGAGTAATCGCCCCTCCAGCCTGCACCTGCGGAACCTCAACACTTTGATCCTTATGAACTGCTTCATTAATGGGCGGCAGCTTGGATCCTGTTTCGGTGCGCAGTATCTCAGAATCCGGTTCAAAATCAGGAACCCCATATCCCGAGTCAATACGTGGTGCGCTAGACTCCGGATTCACATCCTTCTTCTTCTTCCTTCTCTTTTTCTTCTTCTTCTCCCGGGCCCCGGGGGCCACGCCTTCCTCAGCGACGGGCTCAACCGGAATGATAGCCAACTGTGCTGACGACTATGTGCCAACCTCATCATTTGGGGAATCTGCATGAGTCCCCCTTACTCCTAACTCATCTCAAGTTTGCGACACTCCCC
This sequence comes from Diplotaxis tenuifolia, assembly GCA_014822095.1. NCBI lineage: Eukaryota > Viridiplantae > Streptophyta > Magnoliopsida > Brassicales > Brassicaceae > Diplotaxis > Diplotaxis tenuifolia. The sequence goes on along the minus strand of JABAYD010027119.1, from coordinate 6,183 downwards.
CAGTCCCCAAATCAGAGCGAGCCGCGATAGACGTCCTCCTTCTCTTACTCTCGATGGCGGCTTCAGAAGTAGCCCCCAGAAGAATGTGTACGAGCTCTCTTCCTGCCTCCACTGACACAAGCAGCCTGGTTGGGAGCCGGGTCGGTTCCATTTAATCCGAATCTGTCAATCATGCCCATCACCCCCCCCCTGGATCGGAGGACTCTGTCACAGCAGAAAGGTCAAACATTTCCCTCATCCTCCGTGATTTATTGATCGCTCGCTGCTCTGCTGGGGTATAAAGGTTCGATCTTTTACTTCTCGATTTGGCTTGGTTTCGAAATTCCGAGTCCCAGTTACCTGCCCACGTAATGGCTTAAAAAAGATACTATATGAGGAATAAAGCAAAAGACAAGTGTGATTCTCCTTACCTCGATTGATGCGGTCTATCCAGTGTTGTATCTTCTCTTCTCTGATGTCTGGCCACTTACGGTGACCTAACACGGCCAAAGCTCGGGCGTTAGAAAGGAACGATGGCGGAACAGCTGCGTCGGTTAAATAAAAATTAGGATGCATAACTGCGAAGAAACAAAGGAAATGATTAGATTCAACACGAAATAACATTTTTCGAGATGAGCTAACTACTGGCATCACTGTTCCAATACGTCCTAAATTCATCGCCTAGTGGATCAACAAAAGCAAACTGATCGGACTAGACGGAGAAGTAGAAGCGTTGCCAGTAATCGGTTTTCACCGGGTAGCCGGCGATAATGTTGTAGTTATGACTCATTCGTACCGGCCAGAGGCCCTGATTCAGACGAGATATCGTTGTCAGTTCTTCGAAGGGTTAAACACACATGGATACCTCGATCTCGGCTGCCATCACCATCAGCGCGACCATAATGCGATACGCTCCATTCACCATCTGACTTAATGCGAGCTCTCGACGCGAGACATATGATGTCACCAATCAAGGTATCGTAAACCACAGCTTTGTGTCGTCCTCAAAGTAGGACTGGTAAACGCACTGATACCCGACTGGAGGTGACCAAGGGCGCTGATCTGCAGTCGGGATAAGATAAGTCACACGGACAGCATTGCGAGCTCGGAGCAAGGGCTCCACTGTCTTGACAGTAGCCCATGTCTTCATTACGTTTTCCCACGACAGCCCTTCCACGACGGTGGGACGAAACAGTTCCTCAGGAATCGCAGATTTTCGCTCAAAGACCCACATACCGACGTAGGTAGTCGACACCAACGGGAGGTTATCTTCCTCGACCGGTCCGGCGTTAGCTCGGTCGGGATGAGTAGGCTGAGATCAAGCACGACTTGCTTGTCTGTGCCTGGTAGGTGGCGATCTAGGTCGCACCACTGGGGGGTCGTTCATCATCTCTGCAGCAGCGTTCCCATCATCGTCGCCCCTGAACAGCCTTACTGTGTCGATGACCAAAAGCCTCTGTGATAAGTCAAGCCCGACGGTATCCATCAACGAGTTTCTAACCGGTATATTAAAATCTTCTAGTGGTTCGCCTGTCGTCTCATCCCTCGCGGGACTTGGCGACGTCGCAATGTGTTTGGCCTTCTTCTCAATTAGTCAGTTTCTGTCTCAAACACATTATATTTATCGACACTATATATTCTGCAAATCTTGAGAGAGAAAGTGGAGGGAAGAGAGAGAAAGAAAGTACCTGCAGTGGCGAAGAAGTGAAAGGAATGAGGAAGGGAGGAGTATTTATAGAGATGGAAGGGCGCGATTCCTAGAAGTCATCATTAGGTCTATTAAAGCCAAAATGGGCCTCGATTCACTCGTGCTTGTTCATCTTCCGATCTAAATGGGTCTTCAATCTCAAAAACCGCCCACTCCTTTGCGACTGTTTGCATTCTCGCATATCCTTAGGATGACGAACTAGCGACGAAGCGACATAGCAAGCATATCGTTGCTGATTAATGAGCTGACAACGCAGCGACACATCAAGCATGTCGATACCCAGCCGGCGAGCTAACGACGCAACAACACAATGAGCACGTAAGGATCCAAATGACGAGCTCTCGTCGCGGCAGCACAGCAAACGAAATCTGCGCCGACTCACTGCCCAAGTCGTCACGAACTGGGGGGACTTACTGTAGGAGGTGGATTTCACACCTCTATAGGGCCCAAAAGAGAGTGCACTTAGCTCAGTTACATGCAAGTTCTGCTGGGCCTGGCTCGGCCCAGATAGAGGTAACGATTCGCCTCAGCCCGCGACGACTTCAGCTTATCCCGAAGCAACGTCGGGTCGGACAACTCATGACTAGCAGGGAACAAACGTCGAGCTTCCCGAGCTGGGCCATACGTGAGGCCCATTAAGCAAAGCCTTCCCAATCTCGACCAAACTAGGTCAAATGATAGAGAGCTTTATAAAAGGGAGGGGAAAGAGAACGAGAAAGGCGATCAAAAAATATTACACACTGGACAAGGCGGAAACTAGCTAGGGTTTTCACTCATTTATCTATTCCGACTTGTACTTTTTCTGGCTAGCTTTCCGAGCGACGCCATTTGTTCTCTCTTTACTTTCTCGACTTATAACCAAATCTTCACTCATTAATAAAACAAACGCCTTTGTTTGACCCACCGACGAGTTCTTGTCTTTGTTACTTAGATCTGACAAACTCTTTACAAACAGCAGAGGTCCCGGATATCTGCTAAACCACACATTAAGCAATCAAGATACAAGAACAGAGAAGTAAAAATATAAAATCAGAAGGAAGGGCAAAGAAAGTTCTTATTCCGAATTTTCGTAGAGAGGTACAATGAGAATGAGCCTTGGCTTCAAGAGCTGACGGCGAATATCCTAGTTCTAGCAACCTTAAGACTAAACTCTAGTTTAGACGAAGCTCGATAACAAGAAACGGAAAAATTGCCTAAATTGCGTAAGTCTTTTGGTGTGGTGAAAGCTCTGCGAATTTTTTGTCCCTCCTCCTTTGGCTTTGACCTTGGCTTTATATACTCCCTCCTAGGCGGTTTAACCTTTCCTTTTCGCTCGGATTCGAGTCTATCGGAGATCTTCCATTTTATCTCGATCTTCCATATTTATCTTCGGGAAACTTGACATTTATCTTCGATATTGACATTTATCTTCAAACTTTGACATTTATCTCCTTGTGTAAGAAATAGATAAACTGTCATTGTATTATCGGGCTGGATTTCTTCCAAAGTCATATGTGGGCTTTTAAGCGATTTAGGATCTTTCGGGCCGTTTTGTGATTTTCACCGTTTTTTCGAGTTTAGACGAGATCGTTCCTTAACACGATGACATTCTCAAATAACTTCTCCATTTAGTCGTATAGTTAGATAACCTTTGGTTTTTCGTTCAACGGTATCGTTTTATATGACTTACTCGAATCCTTTCGAGAAAACAAGTATTATCAGTTGTTATCGTATAGTTTCGCGATAACACGGATCGGGACAAAATGAGAGATGTTCCGATCAAGGTTTGGAGTGTTATTGAGCCGAGAGCCATAGGCATTGGGTCCGGGTCGTGATTTGGCTAAGCCGGTGTTGGAACATAAGGTTTGGCCAGCTCGCCGTCCAGTTCGCCGATCGGCGAGCTGGCTGAGCCTTGGCCAGCTCGTCAATCAGCGAGCCTGCTTGGTTTTGGCCAGATCACCGATAGGCGAGCTGGACAGTCGTTCCAACTCGCCGATCGGCAAGCTGGACGCTCATTCCAACTTGCAGATCGGCGAGCTGGCTTGGTCTTGGCCAGCGAGCTGGCCGGACCTGTTTGTCTCGACCCAGTTTGTCTTGGTCGGTCTGGTGAGCGGGTCAGGTCGGTTCGTCTTGGCCGGTTCGTCTTGGCCGGTCCGGTTAGCTGGATGGTTCCATTGCCTTGGCGTTTCTCCTACAATTTTCGTAGTTGCGATTGTTAGGTTTTTGGAGTTTACATGTTCGGAGAGTCCTTAGATTTTTTCCAATATGCTTCCGCGCTCATTTCAAACTTCGCGGAGGGTTTTGGTCATTGATTCTGTCTTAACCGTTTTTGACCCCAACAACCGGCTGGACCAAAACGGGTTTCTGCCTATTTCTCTTATCGATCAATGACACATGGCATGCATAGATCAATTATGATCTGTGAACTTCGACCTTTTAATCTGCTCGATGTCAGCTCGAATGAACTCTCCTTTCGTCTCCAAAATGCTCCAAAAACATCACTTTCTTCGAAATCATTCATGAACCTAAAAATATGCTAAATAAACTTTAAAACATAATAGTTCGATACTCAAACACACATATATACCATGGTTGAAAGTGGGTAATATATATGGTATATCAATAGAAAAGCAGATCTAGCAATAATCTCAATAAGATGCATAAATATAAAAAGGTAGAACAACTAGAGTTCCAATACAAAAGTCTTAAGGAGATTTTAATCTTCTCTCCAAACTTACTAATTGTTTGCTGTGTAAAGATAAGAAACGCAGAAAAGTCGTCTCTATGCCTAAACAATGGCATAGCACTTCAATTTTAGATAAAACTCGTCAACAGTAGTCTTGTAATTATGAGGAACTTTGGCCTTTAAGTCGGCCAAGAAACAAGTCAGGCCTTCATACTTCGCTGTCAATGCAGGACAAGGGATTATCGATCGACATTCATCTCTAATGTCAACTCTAGCTTGTTTGATGAACAGCTACAAATTTCTTCTATCTTCATTTCCAAAATACTCCAAACTCACCACATTGCTCCAAAACATACGTGAACCTGTAAGGACCCTTAAAAGATTCCATAACATAATAAATAAACTGTCAAACACTTATATACCATAGCTGAAAACTGGTAAAGTCCATGGTATATCGATTGTGTAAAACATTTAGTCTCTGTGAATTTGATCCTTAAGTACTACACTAAACCTCTAATTAGAGAGATTTTCTTAAGGTTAATGTAAGCATATCAATGTGTTGAGTGATGTTTCTAAGGAAAACATTGGTGAGTTTTATGATTTAACTACTTAGCAAAATGGCTAAGAAAAATTGTGTTCAAGAGTTTGGATGAAGTTAATAGAATTAACTTAACTCTTCTTACGGATGGAAAGAAGAGTCCTATGTCATATAAAGGAGATGCAAATATGAAATCAAGTTGGTAGTTGGATTGATCCGACTAAGCCTAGCGCGTGTGGGAAAAGTGCCAAGCGGATGGATTCGGTTTTGGCCGAAGAAGCGCGGATTGATAACCGCCTTAGGGGTTGGAAAATGCACCCTTTCGCCAATAACCGTTCATGCCCGAAAGACAACAGAAAAAGAGAGAAACTAAGCGATCTGAAGAAGACTTGGCCGAATAATCAAGTCTAGAAGGCAGCTTGTCTAGGATTGCTTGAAGATCGATCCGATCATGGCGGATCCAAGGGAGAAAGAGAAAGGTCCGGTGACTGGGGCTTCAGAGCGCACACCAATGGTGAGCGGTTGAACCGATTAATCCATCACCATGACCCGCGGGTAAGTCCGAACCGGTCTATGGACAATTTTTGAAAATGGTTACACCATACTTGATCGTTTTCTTCTTTCTTCTGCATAAACGATCAAGTAACTTGGTCCTAGGACTGGGTAAAGGATCAAGGCTGTAAGTCGGTCTGATTAAATGCACCATGGTTAAGGCATGGATGCGTTTTTATATAGATCATTGTCGTTTGGCCTGATCGAAATTTGATAATCCGGTTGGTTCAGTAATCAGACGGTTTGATCTAGATCCGCAAACTGAACCTAACTGTTTTATATGCATGCATTAGAAACTGACTCATTAAGATATCAGATAGATACTTATGTTTGTTTGTTTCAGGACAAGAAGGTGATCGTGGGAAGGACTTTGCTTAGCCGTGAAGACTCGAAGCCAAGGTTAGATGGGTGGTTAGATAAGACTGATTAGGATCGTTGTACTTTGTAATATCTTATAAGCAAACTGTCATTGTAAACGAATCTTGTTGTGATATAAATAAAAATCAGCTTATCATATTGCTTACTGACTCTATTATATTCGCATTAGACTCTAACATATGAATCACAGAATAAAATCGAATTTGACTTAAGACTATAAAGGCCTCAAAACGAACTGAATGCCTTAGAAAAATTCAGGGTCGAATCATGAAACCTCACCGGACTTAGAGTCCGGGTTAGGGCGCTTTAAGTTGGTATCAGAGCATTCACGATTCTAGGATTAGTTGGGTTATGGGGATACAC